>AWUE01020876.1:0-152802 GCA_001974825.2 Corchorus olitorius | reverse complement strand
ATATATATATATATATATATATATATATTATGAGTATTTTGGCCAAAAATTGAGGAAAAATATTTAAGGTCAACTTTTGCAAAATTTTAGCCGAAATCGTGCACTACCCATTACGGTTTTCGGCTAAAAATGCGTTCAGAGGCACCGGTTCAGTTTTGCATGATTTTTTGTGCCAAGAGTCGTTACAATATCTATATTCATCTAACCAATTCTCAGCCACATTGGATTTGATGATTAGTTTTTATGAGCATCCATATCTGGTTTCTATTTAATCAGAAATTAATTTAGGAAAAAATTGGAAAACAATATTAGAAACGTTAAACGCCTTCAAAATTTTTTGCGTTGAATTATATATTTTTTTATGAGTATTTTGGCCAAATATCGAGGAAAAATATTTCGGGTCAATTTTTGCAAAATTTTAGCCGAAATCGTGTACATCACAATTATTGCCTAAAAATACGTTCCGGGCACCGACACAGTTTTGCATGATTTTTGGCGCCGAGAATCGTTAACATATCTATATTCATCTAACCAAATCTCAGCCACATTGGATTCGAGGATTTGATTTTACGAGCATCTAAATCTTGTTTCGATTTAATCAAAAATTAATTTAGGAAAAAATTGGAAAAACGATATTAGAAACGTCAAAAGCCCTTCAAACCTTTTGCATTAAATTATATATTTTTTTATGAGTATCTTGGTCAAAAATTGAGGAAAAATATTTCGGGTCAATTTTTGCAAAATTTTAGCCGAAATCGTGTACAAACCATCACGGTTTTTGGCTAAAAACGCGTGTTTAGGGGCATCGGCTCAGTTTTGCATGATTTTTGGTACCGAGAGTCGTTAAAATATCTATATTCATCTAACCAAATCTCAGCCACCTTGGTTTTGATGATTAGTTTTTATGAGCATCTATATCTGGTTTCGATTTAATCAGAAATTAATTTAGGCAATAATTGGAAAAAGATATTAGAAATATTAAACGCCTTCAAAAATTTTTGCGTTGAATTATATCATTTTTTATGAGTATTTTGGCCAAAAATTGAGGAAAAATATTCCAGGTCAATTTTGCAAAGTTTTAGCCGAAATCGTGCACTACCCATTACGGTTTTTGTTTAAAAATGCGTTCCGGGGCACCAGAACAGTTTCGCATGATTTTTGGCGCAAAGAGTCGTTAAAATATCTATATTCATCTAACCAATTCTCAGCCACACTGGATTTGATGATTAGTTTTTATGAGCATCTATATCTGGTTTCGATTTAATCAGAAATTAATTTAGGCAATAATTGGAAAATGATATTAGAAATATTAAACGCCTTCAATATTTTTTGCGTTGAATTATATATATTTTTATGAGTATTTTGGCCAAAAATTGAGGAAAAATATTTCAGGTCAATTTTGCAAAGTTTTAGCCGAAATCGTGTACTAACCATCACGATTTTTGGCTAAAAATGTGTTCCGGGCACCGACACAGTTTTGCATGAATTTTGGCACCGAGAGTCGTTAATATATCTATATTCATCTAACCAAATCTCTGCCAAATTGGATTTGAGGATTTGTTTTTATGAGCATCTAAATCTTGTTTCGATTTAATCAGAAATTAATTTAGGAAAAAATTGGGAAAACGATATTAGAAACGTCAAAAGCCCTTCAAACTTTTTGGCTTTAAATTATATATTTTTTAAGAGTAACTTGGCCAAAAATTGAGAAAAAAATATTTCGGCTCAATTTTTGCAAAATTTTAGCCGAAATCGTGTATTAACCATCACGATTTTTGGCTAAAAACGCGTGTTTAGGGGCACCGGAACATTTTTTGCATCATTTTTTTGCGCCAAGAGTCGTTAAAATATCTATATTCATCTAGCCAAATCTCAACCACATTGGAATTGATGATTAGTTTTTATGAGCATTTATATATGGTTTCGATTTAATCAGAAATTATTTTAGGAAAAAATTGGAAAACGATATTAGAAACATTAAACGCCTTCAAACTTTTTTGCATTGAATAATATTTTTTTTGAGTAATTTGGCCAAAAATTGAGGAAAAATATTTCGTGTCCATTTTTGCAAAATTTTAGCTGAAATCGTGTACTAATCATCACGGTTTTTGGCTAAAAATGGGTTTCGGGCACCGACACAGTTTTGCATGATTTTTGGCGCCGAGAGTCGTTAATATATCTATATTCATCTGACCAAATCTCAGCCACATTGGATTTGAGGATTTGTTTTTACGAGCATCTAAATCTTGTTTCGATTTAATCAGAAATTAATTTAGGAAAAAATTGGAAAAACGATATTAGAAACATTAAAAGCCCTTCAAACTTTTTGGCTTTGAATTATATATTTTTTATGAGTATCTTGGCCAAAAATTGAGGAAAAATATTTCGGGTCAATTTTTGCAAAAATTGGAAAAACGATATTAGAAACTTCAAAATTTTGCAAACTTTTTGGATTTGAGGATTTCTTTTTAGGAAACCACTTTCAACAATAAGGAAAATTGCCGGGAAACGCATAAGCTGGATTGGACACAACACAATACCTACAAGCATACTCGGTAAAATAACCTTTGTCGAACTCATAAGCGCCATCCTCATCCCCATTCGTCCCCTCGAGCTATCGGCGGCGGTGGCGTTGAAGGAATCGTGTCGCGGAAGTCGATTTATTCGAAATCGAACTCCCCTCGAGAAAGGTGTAAGCATCGAGTCGGGTTGCTAGGCCGTTTAGAATTGAGAATCCACAGAAGAAAATTCCAATGCCGAATCGTGCATTTAGGAATTAGGCGTTTTGGTGTTGTGTCGTTCACTTCTAAGTTAGGGCTAGGGTTTGGAGCAGACATAAAGAAAAAATAGGAACTCAGAAGAGAGAGAGAGAGAGAGAGGGAGGTATAATTTGTGTTAGTTGGGATTTGACCGAGTATAGCCGTGGAGGCGAAGAAGAAGTGCGTGAGAGATAATGCCCTGACGCGCGTTTATATTGGATATGAGAGGGAATAGCACGTCATCTGAATTATAATTTATGTGCCACTCTTTTTTGGGCTTATAAGTTATAAGTTCTTTTTAGGCCCAAAACATGTCCATTGTCCCTTCAATTATTTTTCATTGGTTTTAGGCCCATAATGCTTTCTCAACCCAGCTGCAGGCTGATTCTATTTTAAACCACAAAATACTACTAGTACTAGGCGACTATCTAACATTTTCAGGTTTGAGCACGTTAACAAGTTTTTAAGCAACACGAATGTTAAGGCTTAAAAGTTAAATCTGTGTGTAAATGGGATTTCAATGGAGTTTGGAACCCACCAAATACCTCTCATCCTAACACAAACTTCTCCCACTTAATTCTCTAATTAAAGTTTTGTTCATTAATCAAGTTTGTGAATATACCACTTTGCATTAATGATTCCTCAACTCACACATCATTTAATTTTTCACATGCACCGATTCACAGTTTTGTGCTCTTTCCAATTCACAATATCCCAACTTTTTGTCCATAACTTTGTTGAGTTCTAATTTTGGATTCCCTTCCACCTCCTTTAATCCACTAACACAATTACTACTACAACATTGATGGAAATTTTATACTGTGCTGTATTTGGCAAAAGAAGAACTAAAATCTAACATAGAAGAAAGAATATTTTGGATTAAAATAAGACTTTGATTCAAGTAATACAGTGAAAAAGTAGTATAAATATATATGAATATCCAATCCCAAACCCATAATAATAATATTCCCCTTACGATCTCGAGGCACCATCACCATCATCATCATGCTCATCCCATTCACCATCGATCGCCATCATCATGATGATGAGCTCGGGTGACCCAGGACTTGTGATTGATTATGTTTAGAAAATGTCAAGAATCTCGAGGATTGAACGGTTGCAGAGGGGACAAGACCCTCGGTTCAACCACAGTTCCCTCGAACACACCCTGCAAAAAGTATGTCCACATGGGATAAACGCCGCACCTTTCTTCCTCCCCATGCACACGCAGCACACTGAATCACTCCCAGTCTCAACGCCACCTTTTTCCTCCTCCGCCTCCCTGCCCTCCGCCTCTTCCAACAGCCTCATCAACGACACCCTCAGCGGCGTCCCGGGCGATCTAAGCCCCGCATTACTCGCTTGCCTCGTCATGTTACCACCTCCTCCCTCCGGTTCTTGCGCTGCTCGAAAATGTCGCTCCGCTGCCAAAGCCGCGGCCAGATTCATCCCCCCCGACGAAACCGGAGACGGGTAAACGCAACCTGGATCCGGATTATGACCCGAGTTCGTCGCCTCTGCTCGCTCCTGTTGTTGCTCTGCTTCTTCTTCTACATCAACTTCATCGTCGTCGTCTCTGACGCTCATGTTCGTTGACCCCAGACCCCAGGTGGCCCCACAACAGCCGATGACTTTAAATCCTAGCCGTTCTTTAAAACTCCTCCTCCTCCTTTCTCTATCAACACCGTCCATTTGTTCTCTCAGAAATCTTAAAATTGTTCTCGCTTCCCTGTCTCTCTGCAACGATTCCTGCAATATCTCACCGAGTTGACTCATCTTTTGTTGAATTTGCTTTAAACAACAATATTGGAAATTGCAAATGCAAAACAAAGAAAAACCCAGAAAACAACTAAGCTACCCTAGATAGATAGGTAGAATAAGAGAGACCATAAATAGTATTCAAGCTAAGGACCAAAAATAAAAAAGAATGTGAAGATTGTTAATAAGGGGAGGGGACTGGGGAGGCATACACAGTAAAACCATGGAAGACCCGTGAGTTTACTTGAAGCAATTTAAGAGAATCCCACCTCCAGCGTTTGATTCACTCACACAGCTGATAATGACATAACAAAGAAGAAGTTTTGGCAAAGTTTAGAGGCTAACAATAAAGAGAAGAAGTAGAAATTCAGAGGCCGCTCCTCCGTCATTGAGAAAGGTTTCCCTTTTCCAAGTTCCGTAGGAAGGGACAAGGACAAAAGAGAAGAAGAGCAAGCATACAAAAAAAGAGAAGGAAAACGAGGCCGCTTTTGGACTTTGGAGGGTTCTTTACTTCCCTTATGAATGGCTTTTCTTGGGGTTGGAGCAAAGAGCTGAAACCTGAATTGGGTTTTTAATATTGGGTTTGATTAATTTTAATTGGTTGGGGTTAGGCTTTAATTATTGAGATTTAGGAGTACTAATTTTGATGAATTTTAGCTTAAAGGTGAGGTTTCTTTTTGTTGTGTAGTACTAGTAGTAGAAATTAGGAACGTGTTGGCTTCGCCGGCCAAAAACCAAGTCAAATGAGTCGCTGAAGCCGGCGTGGCAATCGAAGGCTTGCCAAGTGTTTCATTTTGCATGAAAATTCCTTTCTTTCTCGGCATTTTATTATTTTTTTTGTCCAAATTGCATTTTTAATAATCGAACCTTTCTTGTCCTAATTATTTAATGAGAAATATAATCCTCAAACTACAACTACTTAGCGTCACGTATTTGTGAAGTTGATAACTTAATGTTGGTCTAAGTCTTACCAAAACATCACTCTTTTGTACAAAACTAAAATTAAATAAATAATCAATTGTTTAATACTTTACTATACGTAAGAACTCCATATATACAAGTAAGTGACATGTGATTCAAAACAAAACTAATAATTGGGTTTATGTCACTTTAGAAATAAGAATTCATTCATTCATATTTATTTATTTAGTTGCTTACTTAATTAGTTGCAAAAGATAACATTTTCTTATCAAATAGATAATGGTCAAATATAAAATTCAATCCCAAAACTTATCAAAATGCATGCATTTATTATTGAAAAAATGAAATGATGAGGAAATACATATAGGCAAATTATACAATACACCGGTGGTAGAGTTTAGCAGATTATACAAGCGGGTCCTGAAGGTGACATGTGTCCTTTAGAGACTAGATTGAAATATTTAAAAGTTAATTAATTCAAAAGATGAACATGTATCAACTCCACAGCCCACTTGTGGAGTCCAAAATTTACACTGTCGGTATCAAATAATTACCCATATATATATATTAAGCGGTTTAACTTGAATAAACTTTGCTTCTTCTATTCGCCCATAACCATGCTAATTAATTAATTAACCAGTTTAATTATGTAAAGCTAAAGCCTAAAAAGGCTCAAAACAAACTTAATTAGCGTGAGTTGTACAAAAAGTTGTGCTAAGAATGCAAGTGATCCTCCTTCCACTCTTTGAATTGGTTGAACGTATTTCTATTTCTTTATTCATATATTTTTATAGTAAGCCAAACTTCATATATGTATTGGCAATATATAGTCTATGAGTTCCTAATGTGGTAAAGCTCACATGAGCTGTAATGATACTTTTTTCGGTGAGATTCGAACTTTATATACTATTAAGACCCTGTTATTATCGTCATCATAATCATCATTAACCAAACATTGATAAGAACTTTTGTTAAATAATTCAAAATTTCTTTGTCCCTATTGTCAAATCCTTCAGCTATTTTATTCCTTTTTAAGTCAATTATATCAATGATTGGTCTATTAAGTTCAAATCGATTATATATGTAGCCTCTACATATGGATCACACCAAAACAAATGGCATCTCCCTTCCTCAAATGGCCCACAATTAGAGAATAATGCAATTTTTTTAATATACCCTCATGCTTCACACGATCGATCCTAGGCAGGCCAATGAAACAAGCCAAGCATGCATGAGCGTTTATATCATCATTTTTATATGTTGGTTCATAATCAATGTAACTTGAATTGGGTAATTTTATTAGTACTAGTATAAATAAAGTATTAACAATGATCAGGAAAATGGGAAGACCAAAAAGCAGTAAAATGTACAAACGAATTTCATGTTTTGCTGCCAATGCCATGAGCTTTCCACATGGGATTCAAATTCAATTGACCGTCAACCCGACAAAAAACTATAGCCTCAGTCAACAATCAGAAAGTTATTTTTGTTCCCTAATCTTTCAATATACTAACGTTAGCATCTGATCTACTTCAGAATCTACATGTGTTTAATTAGAAAATCTTCTTTAAATGGAACTAATAGAGCTATAAGCTGGAACTTTCCTGATTCCAGCTTCTACCATTGCTTTCCTCAAGTCAGCTGCACGATCCCATTTCTCCATATCAGCATTTATGCTAGATAATGCTACATATAGACCACAATGTCGTGGCTGCAACTCAAGCAACTTTCTCCCCACTTCATTTCCTAGTTCAATGGCTCCATGAATCTTACAAGCCCCTAAAAGAGCCCCCAAAACTGAAGCATCTGGTTCAAATGGCATACTCCTTATAAACTCAGTTGCTTCACTCAAAAGACCTGCTCTGCCCAAAAGATCTACCATACACCCATAATGCTCCATTGTTGGCACAATGCCATATTGGGAAGACATGGATTGAAAGAGTTGAGAACCCAACTCCACTCTCTTGGTGCGAGCACAGACCGTAAGAACAGCACCTAATGTTACTTCATTTGGACACACTCCTTCCATCTTCATCTTCTCAAACATGTCCAAAGCCTCGTTTTCTCTGCCATTACATGCGAGGGAAGAGATCATTGCATTCCAAGTGAAAACCTTTCTAACTAGCATTCGATTAAAAACTCTCATGGCAGTCTCTGAACAACCTTTCTTTCCATAAAAATCAATCAACGCCGTTCCCATCAAAACAGTCATAACAGCCTCATTTTTAAGAATGTATCCATGTATCTGCTTCCCTTGATTAAGACTGTCTCCCCCTTCTATATTAGCACAACAAGAGAGTACGTTAACATAAGTGGCCTCATTCGGTTTCACACAAAAATCCAACATCTTCTTAAAAACCCAAATCGCCTCCTTGAACTGTTTGCCCCTGGCAAAACCATTAATAACACTTGTCCAAGACACCACATCCTTTTCAATCATGCTTTCAAAGAGCAAAACAGCAGAACCCATATCACCATTTCTCCCAAAAGCATCAAGCATAGCATTACACGCGACAATGCAAGGGATAGGAATTTCATCGAACACTTTACTCGCATTACTTAGGCTACCATTGTTACCCAGTTTAGCATACAGTCCAAGCAATGATGTTTGCACAAATGGATCCGTCAACACCCCACGTCTGAGGGCTTGTGAATGGAGGGATGCGCAAGTGAGGGAAGCCAAGGAAGGAGATACAGAGGCAGCTTTGAAAAGGGGAGGAAAAGTGTGGGAATTAGGAAGTGTTTGATGACCAAGCATATGGGTAAAGAGTAAAAGCGAAAGACAAAATGGCTTTATGTTGAGATAGGCTCTTATTAAGGCATTGTAAAGGAGGGTGGAATTCCATTTTGATATTGAAGTTGTTTCAATGGGGTTGATATTGAGAAGGAGACCCTTGGTGATCAGGAGGGAATGAATCTGTTTGATCTGGTCTGGGCGTTTGATGAAATGTTGGAGGTGTTGGAGCAGAAATTCAAAGCTCATGCTTCTTACAAAGGTTTTGGACTTTGGTTACGGCCAGTTTCAGGCCTCATATATGCGTATCGTGGCCTTAAAGGCCCAAATAAGCAGAAGCTTCAAGAAGAGAGTGGCGCTTTTGTCTTAGCCCAGGCCGACTTGGCATAGGTGGGCTCTGACCAGAAAAAAGCGAATGGTTGATTTATTTTCTGCTTTCGTATTTAATAGAGTGGAAATTGATGGTGGGAGATATTTTGGCGCTAGAAGCTTCGAGAGTTAGTTTTCACGCCAACAACGTGCCAATGCAATCTTGTCCCAATTCAGTTACTAAATTCGACTAAAATACCGAATCCTTGCTAGCCTCACACGCCCTTTGCTGGCTTTCTTCTTACAGGACACACTTGCCAAATCCACGTGTCCATGTGTCCAAACACATGGGTGTTATCTATGGCACAAAATATTAAACCAGCACATCAATCGAGGATGATATGGTCATTTTAGCTTTGTATTCGGTCACTATTTAGTAATTTACTCATCTAGTTTTCTTGTTTGGTCATTGTCGAAGACTCTATTAATTTCCCCTGTTTTTCTTCCTCTGTTCATAAATCATCTCTTTATTCTGTCAATTTTGCAATTTCAGAATCCTAAAAACGATGGCTTCAGTTTCTCAACTGAATCAATTTCCATGCAAGACCTTCTCATCTTCTCCTCAACACCATAAAATCGCCTCAAGACCTTCAGTTCTGCCTCTGAACTCTATCAAACCGACTCAGAATCCGGTCAAGAAATCTCTGTTTTCCACCCCAAAACCGATCCGGGCAAGACCCGCTTTCGAGGTCCGTGCTGTGGACGACGACGAGTGGGGCCCAGATAAGGGGGAGGAGCCAGTGGTAACTCAGACTACCGGAGTGGCGGTGGCAGAGGAGGAGAAGCCTAAAGAATTGTCAGAAGTTGAGAGCTTGAAAAAAGCTTTGGTGGATTCATTTTATGGAACTGGTCGTGGCTTAAAAGCTTCTAGTGAGACAAGGGCTGAAATCGTTGAGCTTATTACTCAGCTCGAGGCAAAGAACCCAACTCCAGCACCAACTGAGGCTCTGTCTCTGCTCAATGGCAAATGGATTCTCGCGTAAGTTCCCTGTCTTATATTTCTGCAGTTTTAGAATTTCCTTAAAAAGTTCTTCTAATTCTAATGGAACAAAGAATAAAGGCATAATTTATAAAGCCCTAGAAATTTACCAAAACAGTTTGTTTAATTCTTTAATGAGACATTAGTTTATATTGATGTTTGACGTACGATGTTATTGGTCAGGTACACAACTTTCCCAGGTGTGTTGACATTGTTGTCAAGGGGTCAATTGCCTTTGGTAAAGGTGGAGGAAATATCACAGACAATTGATGCTGAAAGTTTTACTGTGCAGAACTCTGTTCAGTTCTCAGGGCCTTTGGCCTCAAATACTATTAGCACAAATGCTAAATTTGAGGTCCGAAGCCCCAAGCGTGTGCAGGTATGTTGTATATGGCTATACTTCTGTATATTCTTCTTGCAAATATGCCAAAGTGATTATAGAATCTTAATATCTTATTATGTGTATTTTAGATGTTAGAATGAACTAAAAAATGTTGAATTATCCCTTTTGGTTTCTGAATGCTCCCAAATAGTTTTAATGGGTGCAGCTGAAGTTTGTTTAATACATGTCTTTTTCCTTAATTCTAAAAGGGTTCAATTTGCTCAATGTTTCATGCAGATCAAGTTTCAAGAAGGCATAATTGGGACTCCCCAGCTGACAGACTCCATTGTTTTACCAGAAAATGTAGAATTTCTGGGACAAAAGGTTGATCTGACCCCTATTAAAGGCTTGCTCACTTCTGTACAAGATACAGCTTCCTCTGTTGCAAGGACAATTTCCAGCCAGCCACCATTGAAATTCTCATTATCGAACAGCAATGCTGAATCATGGTTACTTACAACATACCTTGATGAAGAAGTGAGAATTTCAAGAGGAGATGCTGGGAGCGTTTTCGTGCTCATCAAGGAGGGCAGTCCTCTCTTGACACCATGAATTAAGCTTTAGATTCCTCTTCTTCTATCCTCTTACCTCTGCATCAATGTATCTCTTCTCCTAGTTTCTTTTAGATTGATGCAGAAAATAAATAAATGTAAGTGATCATATTTGGTCTGGTCATATTGGAAATTATACAAGACTTAAATCTATAGTAATGTAATTAAAAATTCAACAAATGAGCAGTTTACATTGTTGTTGGTTAGTTGAGTAGACAAGCTTGACATTCAATTTAATCAACTTTTTGTTCTCAACTCAACGTGAATTAGGAGTAAGCCGAAAAGGCACCAGGCACCAGTTCAGACTTCAGCCAGCCTGCCATGGCTGTATAAAGTTCGAAAGCAAAACAGTTTTAAAGACTCGTGTGTTAGCTTGGTATGAAACACGTTGATGGAAGAAGAATATTTATGGTAGGCTCAGCATAAGCAAAAACAAAAACAGACACAACTTTTCTCCTGAGAAACAATAACTTGAGCTCTGCAATTTTATGCAAATTTCTGACCTTTATAATATTCTCACGAAATGCTTTTAACGTCTGTTTCTTCGTTTTAGCTTTATCCAGTAATCAAGCAAAGTAAAGATACCATTTCACTGTTCTTTCAAATAATTTGAGCCTACAAAAACCCCAGGCATGTGAACTTTTAATTCAGGGAGCTTAAATTATCCAAAAAGAAAAGAAAGAGATGGAAAAAGCAGTAGGTGTCTCTAAACCAGAGATGAATGCTTTTGCTGAAATGAAAGACTCTTATGAAAAAGTTTTGAGAAACGATGCTCAAGGCTTGCAGGCAATTTACCAGAATAATCGTGACGCATTGTTCAATCAAATCACGGCATGTAAAGATACAGTATTTCACATTGCAGCTTACAAAGGAAATGAAGAAGTGCTTCAAGTTCTGGTTAAAATGGTGCCTCCAGCAAAGAAGCATGAGCTGTTGAAGATGAAGAACATTTATGGGAATACAATTCTGCATGAGGTAGCCACCAGCGCCAATGTTAAAGCAGCAGAGTTAATAATCAAAGAGCTTTTGCAGTCGGGAAATGAGATTCGGGAACAGGAAGAGATTCTAGCGGATCGAAACAAACTAGGAGAGACCCCATTGTTCAGGGCTGCAGAATATGGCAACAAAGAGATGGTGATGCATTTTGCAGACGAAATTAAAAGAGTTGGGAATGTTCAAAATCACTATAAATATACAAGAAATGATGGACTCTCCATTCTTCATATTGCTGTGGTTGGCCAACACTTCGGTATATCTCTCTCTCTCTGTCTTTTACCATTTACGAACTTTATTCTGATTATAATAAATAACTTTTTGATCATTTTCTAATTGGTTTGAATGCAGAGACGGCTATGTGGTTACTAAACCAAAAACAAGAACTTGCAACTTTATTAGACAAAAATGGCAAGACAAGTCTTCATCTCCTGGCTAGCATGGCAACTGCTTTTAAAAGTAGCACTCCCCCAACCAGATTACTCAAGGAGATCATCTATTATTGTATGTCTTGTAACAGTAACAAAGAAATAGTTTTATCTTAGATATCTAATGTAATCTGAAAGAAGACAAAATTATACTACCTTTTAATGACAACTTTGTTTGTGTTGAAACAGGTCTTCCAAGCAATCCATGTAATGAGGATGAGAGTAATGAGCTTCAACCAAATCTGCAGAACAAAGATTTGGAACAGGGTCAGGCAAGCAAAGACCGCCTTCAGTCAGACCGCTCCAAAGGTTTCTTTTTTTTTCGCTAATTATTGTTCATGATCATTAATGATGAACTTATTTTGTTCTCTCTTGAGCTCATTTAAAACACGAAACCAATCAATTACAGGTTCGAAGTTGTCCTGCGCTATTTGGGGTTGTCTCGCCAAAGGTTAGAACTAATTGATTTTTATTTGGTGAACATCATTACAAAATTGTATATACTAATTGTTAATTATATATGTGTAATTAGGATGGAAAATGATCGATAGGATATGGAACCAAAAGAAAATGCATGTATCAGCTCTTAAACTGGCGAAAATGCTAATCATAGCGGATGCATCTTGGTTTCATGAGCCTCATGAACCAGAAGAACCCGATACTATTTGCTTGGAGAGAAAGGAAGAAGAGGAAGCAAAGGATCAGTCGCCTGAACCTGATACGCCCTTGTTTGTTGCAGCTAAATCGGGAATTGTGGAGATTGTGAAGGAGATACTCGCTCACTACCCTCAATTAATCGAGCACATTAATAGAAGAGGACGGAACATCCTTCATGTCGCCATTTTACATCGGAAAAACAGAGTTTACAGATTTGTGAAGGATATGGAAGAGGCGAAGAGGTTAGTTAGGGGGATCGATAATGATGGCTGCAGCATCTTGCACCATGCTGCTGACACCAAATATTATCAAGGAGGAACCAAACAGACCCCTGCTCTAAAATTGCAACAGGAAATGCAATGGTTTGAGGTTTGTTTGTCTCTTTTCATCTCAAATCAAATCAATCAAGAATCAAAAACATAAAACCCTTTCTCTGGTTCAAGCTTTTGCTCTTGTCTTAACATAACATTGCAGGATGTGAAAAGTGAAGTCCCCTCACATTTCACCATGCATCGCAACAAGAAGAATATTACAGCAGATCAACTGTTCAAGGACATGCACCAAGAACAACTTAAAACAGCACAGGAATGGGTGAAAAACACCTCTACTTCATGCTCAACCGTTGCAGTTCTCGTTGCTACTGTTGTCTTCGCCGCTGCCTACACCGCACCGGGAGGTTTCATGTCTGGTAATAATTTTTACTAAAATTTTAACTGGTAACAGAAGAAGAATTTTACATGCACTGAAATTTTGATCTTGATCAATCATGGCTGCTGCAGATGGCCGTCCCATTCTCCTGGAGAAACCTATGTATTCGTTTTTCACAGTCATGGACGTTGCAGGCCTGGCTAGCTCATTGACTTCGGTGGTGATCTTCCTCTCCATCCTCACTTCTTCGCTTGAGTTTGAAGATTTTCTTAACAATCTCCCTCGGAATCTCTCCCTCGGCTTCACCTTTCTCTTCTTCTCTGTCACAACTACCATGCTCACTTTCACAGCCACCATTTTGCTGCTTATTCATTTGCAAAAAACGTGGACTGCAAGTCTAACATATGCTGCTGCATTCCTTCCAGTCTGCGTATTCGCATTGTTTCAGTTCCCTCTATACTATGAATATTTTGTTGCTGCGGTGAAAAGCATTCTTGAGTATATGAGGAACAATTTACCAGGCAATTGGGAATTCCTTCGGATCAAAGATGATTATTGAGAGTTCGAGCTATTGTGTTTGTTGCTTTGAAGCCCGTGTTTTAATTTGAATCTTGTTAGCGTGTTTAACAGTAAGTTGTTCTCATGAGCTACAAACAAAATTGATCTTGTTGTGAGTTTATCTACAATCCGGAGTGTACAGTCTATATATACTGATTTTGATTTTTGTCCCATATATTTGCCCCTATTAAGTATAAAGCTTTAATATACAGAGTGTTATTAAAAGTAAAACTTCATATTTCACAAATTGTAATTCTTGTTGCAAAAGAAACAGCTTTACTCTTTCTTGCACTTGCTTAGCAAAAAAGTTAACCAAATGGACAGAGCATATGCTCTGTAAAAACAGAGCACAATATAAAATTGAACACTTAGGTCTAAACCAGGAAACATAAATCTCAATCTGACCTAAAACAACTTAATGTAGCTTATCTCCACCAACTTCTACCAAGTTGGATGTTGCTACCTCTTCATATTCTTCTTCTTAGGCTTCTTCTTAGCCTGTGGTTTCTTAGGCCTCCTTTTATCTTCCTCCTCTTGCTCTTGAAATCTTTTTTGTTGCGCAAGCTTACTCTCACACTCGGATTTTAAACTTTCAATGTCCAGGCATGAAAAGAATGTATTGAAAGGTTCTTTCAGTAATGGTAATATATCAATACATCTCTTATGATAGTCTTTTGCTTTCTCAAAATTTCCCGCAAATTGACAACAGATCCTAGAAATACAGAACATTCAAGTTATTACACTTCAACCTAATTGCAGCAAACAATGTCATCAAGCAATTACAAGAAAGCAAGCAGCAAACAATGTCATCAAGCAATTACAGGAAAGCAAGCATTGAGATAGTTAAAGATTATCACAAAGCAATTATTAAATCATAATGCAAGTTATTCAAGTCAAAGATTATAAAAACTTACGCAAAGGTGAAATAAGACAAAAAGCTATAGCCCAAAACATGATAGGACGAAGAAGTATAGCACAAAACATGGTTACTTTTTTCCTCCAGCTTAATGAGATAATCATCTAACCGAGTGATGACGGGATACACTTGAACTCCAAATTCTGATTCTACAATGAAAAGAAAAGATAATTAAATAAATAAAACAAGATAAATGAGTTAAAGAATCTAATATAATTAAAAAAGGAAAGAAAAAGAGAAAAAACTTACTTAATTTTACTCCTTTGACAGGCCTATAAATGCAATTCATCCGATCAAAAATCATTCCATGAACCTTCACTGTATCAATTAAATTGTGAAAGTGATGACTCAATAAGTTTGCAGCGGATGAGACCACATTGTCTTTTAGGAATCCCTTTCCTTCGTTTCTTTCTAGTTCTTCAACATGTGAAAATTTTGCCTCTTCATGTTCACGCCACACATCTGTTTTATCACACCCTTGGATGAAAACAATTTGCTCCCACAACAAATTCAAATTGTCAAGACAATTGTCTATATCCGGTTTAGAGCAAGTATCCCTTAACCATTCGAATACTTTTATACCAACATTACAATAGTCTCTAAAGGCATTCCGAGGGTTTTTCCGGGAGTTTGGAAGAAAATTGTCACAAGCTACAAACGCTGTTTTAGCCATCTCAAACATTCCAAATTTGAAACACAAAAACCTACAATAAAGAATTTTAATTTTCATCTCAAAACAAAATTATAAACAAAACAGTATATTCAATGACATTTATATTCAACCAACAAGGGGTTGGATCAATTGATAAGCGGCTTTTTCCAACTTAAGTAGGTCTCGGGTTCGAGACCTTACGTACGCAGCTGCCCCTGTTGGGAGACTCACTCATCATAATCAGGTGAGTGACGCGGGTCGGATCCGGATTAGTCAGGGCTTTGCCCTGAATACTGGATGAGATTAAAAAAAAATGACATTTATATTCGATGCAAGCTACTGTCGATGTACTAGTATGTATATACCAATATTACTTTGAAAAGTCTTTATCTGTAATTAATTTGTTTCAATACAGTATGGTCGAAGATTATTCAAGAAAATTAAACTTTCAATAGTTTCTAATATCGATGATTTCTAAAGTGATGAATGAGCATGCATATCAAGAACATAGCTTTTGAAACACATGTCAGATTGAAAAAAAAAATGAGAAGATAGGGAACTGACCCAAATAGGAGAGAAATATGAAATTGATCTTTTCCATCTGCATGTGCACTTCCTTGGTAGGCTTTAAAAACCTCACATAGGGAGAGTTCTAACAAATAAAACCAATTAAATCATAATAAGATATATGAAATAGTAAACGAAAATAATAATGAATTACAAATAAGAACTATGTCTTACCATCATGTTCGAGCATAAACAATCTTTTCGCTTTTTCGAATGACGTGATTGTAGATTCGCCTTGAGTACGCAGATATTCTCTAAAAAATTTTAAACAATAACTAAATTTAGAAGGAAGATCATCCTCGGCACATAACAATGCGTCCATATAGATTTGACCGAAGGGAGACGTCTGAAAACCAGCAATCCAGTCGCCGACACTAGCAGCCGCCGCCATTGGGTGAACTTAGGTTTTGTGACGATGGTAGGGAAAACAAATTGGAATAAACAGATTTTTATATTTAACAACATAAATATAAAATATTTTTATGGCCCATAAATTTTTATTTCTACAGCATCAATAAACAACAGCCCGTCATCAAAAAACCCACCAGCCCGTTAAAAATTGCGAACATTTAAGATTTAAGTTCATAATAATATATAAGACTAGACTTTCTCTCTTATATGCGCCATCATCAAATTCAAAACCTTAGAGATCGAAACAAAAGAGTAGAAAAGAAGATCGATCAGATTTCTTGCTAAACTCTTAAAATCCAAATTGTTTTGCAGGTGAAAACTCCATTGCTTCTATGATTTCTAATAGGGTGAAAACGTACGTTCCTGGCAACATGACTACCAAGCAATCCTCGAAACAGATAGCAAAAACCTCAGGACATGAGTTGGAAGGTGACATTGATGCTTGCTTCGATGAGAAACTCGCTCGTTTCAAGGAGGACTTAAAAACCGAGCTATATGCTGGAGTTTAGAGATATGTTGGAGACCCTACTGTCCAATAAAGAGACCGCCGCCGCCAACGACACATCCTCCCACAAGGATTTGATTACCGATGCTTCCGGTAGTAAGCTTCCCTCCACCACCACGGCGCCGGCGGCCCAAGTGTGGTGCGAGGCGCCTTCTCCCTCATCAACAAAGCAGCAGCGGCTGCGAGAGGGAGGCATAAAACGCCTTTACATGATCGAAGGTTGGTCTCAGGATTATTATAGTTTCAAATGTTCTGTTCTGAATTTGGAAAATGGAGAAGAAACCACTTTGACTATCTCACCAGCTTCAGACGAAGACAGGGTTGCAGTGTTGTGGCTATAGGAACCATCATTTATTTGATTGGAGGTAACTGCAAGCCTGGATTTTGTCATGATGGCTTACGTGGTAGTCGCCATCCCCATCATCATGTTAGGTATTTTGATACCTTGGAACCTGAAAAAGGATGGAAATTAGGGGGATCCGATGCAGAGTGGGCGCATGAAACCAGCCGCTGCTGTTGTTGATGAAAAGATTTATGTGTTTGGTGGGTTACTGAACAATGCTAGTGGTGAGGATGGTGAGTACTGAGTACTTTGATCCAAAAACTAACAAGTGGTATCCATTGACCATATTGGGCTACGAACCAAAAGCTTTTCCTCACACCCGAGTTCCCTATAAGCATACTGATGGCACACAGCGCATTTTGATAAATTCTCATATGAGGAAGGAAAACCTTATATATATGAATACATTTGAATGATCAGAAATGGCGCATTGTTGATCAAAATTTACATAAATGTCGGAATCAAGGTGCATTTCTTGATCATATTCTATACACTGTTCGTGATGATGATGATGAAAATCCATTATGGGGTTTCGATTTGATTCGCAAGCAATTGTTTCCTGTCAAGTTGCCACAACTTGATGGGATTACCATTTATCCTGAAATGGCATCTGTATTCCCTTCCGGCAGTGACAAGTTGTGTTTGGTATGGCACTATTTTGATAGACTTTTATTTATTTGTCCTAGTTTAGTATAGCCTTACACATCACTGCACTGTTCTTCAGAATTTGGTAAAGGAGGATCAAAAGTTTGCCACATTATGGCTTGTTTTTCTTATGGTGCCTGGTCCATATAGATTTAACCGAAGGGAGACGTTTGAAAACCAGCAATCTAGTCGCCGGTATACTACAGCCGCCGCCGCCATTGGGTGAAATTAGGTTTGGAGACGATGGATAGGGAAAACAAATTGGAATAAACAGATTTTTTTTTTTCTTTGACAACAGAAATAGAAAAATTTTTATGGCCCACTATTTCTTAATGCAATTAGATAGTTTCCATTACAAGAGGATGAGAAAGTCACTTTTTCCCGTATATTTTTTTGGCCCATAAAATTTTATTCTACAGCATTAATAAACAACAGCCCGTCATCAAAAAATCCACCAGCCCGTTAAAAATTGCAACTATTTTTTTTTTTTTTGTGAGAAAAAGAATTGCAACTATTTTAAGATTTAAGTTCATATAAAAGACCTAGACTTCTCTCTCTTCTGCGCCATCAAATTCAAAACCCTAGAGATCGAAACAAAAGAAGTAGAAGAAGAAGATCGTCCAAATTTCTTGCTAATTAAACTCTGAAAATCCAAATTGTTTTCCAGGTGAAAACTCCACTGCTTCTCTGACTTATTATAGGGTGAAAACGTACGTTCCTGCCAACATGACTATCAAGCAATCCTGGAAACATCGACATGAGTTGGAAGCTGCTGACATTGATGCTCGCGTCGATGAGAAACTCGCTCGTTTCAAGAAGGAGTTAAAAACCGAGATTATGCTGGAGTTTAGAGATATGTTGGATACCCTTCTGTCCAAGATAGAAACCGCCGCCGCCAATGAAACTTCATCTGCGAAAGTTGGATCATCATCATCATCTTCAAAAGCAGGACCTGTGACTGAAGATGAGATTAGGGCTGTTTTATTGCAAAAGGCGCCTGTAACAACATCAGATCTTGTTGCTAAATTTAAAGCTAGACTAAAATCTCAAGAGGTCTGATTCTCATCCATAATCCAACCTTTTGTTTTGCCTGTTTTGTTTGCTTGATGTTTATTGATCGATGTGCTCTCTGAAATCTATAAGCACTTGATCTTTGTAGTCTTTATTATATGGACAATAAAACACTCTAAATCTCATTGGTGCAGGACAAGAAGGCTTTTGCAGATATCCTTAGGCGGATTTCCAAGATGCAAAAGACAAATGGACCTAGTAACTATGTTGTCTTGAGAGATAAGTAATGGTTGGATCACCATGTTTTGACATGTACCGTAAATTGATGCTTTGTTCTCAAAATTAGAGACGGGATTATAGAGTTTTATGACTTTTTCTATGTTTAAAGTGGCTGGTGTGAAAAAATTATTCTCGCTCTGTAGGTGAGTGGAGTTCCAAATATTTCTGAATTCTAATGTTGCTTCAAACTTCAAACTATTGCTTCTTATAATTGGTTTGCTTTGCTGTGCTATTTTTGACTTGCCATTCACTTTTGAATGATCACACATTTTAATACCACATTGAATCCAAATAGACTTTATTTTATTTGATTCCAATTCCCTTATTGAATTCAATCCCTCTGCTTTTCTTCTTGCAAAAGGAACAGCTTTACTTTTCTTGCTCTTACTCAGCAAATATATATATGCTCTGTAAAAACAGAGCACAATATGAATAAAATTGAATACTTAGGCCTAAAACCAGGAAACATAAATCTCAATCAAACCTCAAACAACTTAATGTAGCAGTAGAGACACCTTAAAACTGAAAAGAAAATCAGAAAGACATCAACCAGGGAAAACAAGAGATGAAGGAACCAAGAATTGAAGACTCCATTATCCACTTGTGGGCTGAACTTTGTTGCATTAAAATTGAAAATCTTAAACCCATTATCGACAGGCAGCTGCTTCTTCTGGTTATAGTTCTTGGATTGTAAAAGACTTTCGTTTCCAACGTGAATAATGAAAAGCGAAATTCTTAGGGCTGCTATTCCATTGCCAGCGATATAGAGAAGTGATCATCAAACAAAGCATAATTAACTTTGCTCGGTGGGGCGAATCATGGTTTGTATGTTTTCTTTTCCCTTTTTCTCTTCTTTTTCTCTCTTTATTTTCCAGCCAAATGGAAAAAGAAAATTCCTTAACTCTTACTAAACTAGAGTTGGTCCCCAAGTAGATTGCTTGGTCATGGCATATATATAATTGGGAAGTCTTTATAGTGGAAATTCTGAACTTTATTTTATATTCTCATTAAGGGTTGAGCTTTTTCTTTTCTTGCTTTAGCTTTATTAACCAATTAAGCAAAGTAAAAGATACATTTCCGTGCTGTTGGAAGTAAAGTGCCAATCCATAGAAACCAAGCATAAAAGGCTTCACATTGGGTATATTTGAGACTGCATAAATAAATATATCCCGACGTAGTTATCAATTTTGACAAACAATGGAGAGGAAAATGGAGGAAGAAATAACGATTGAGGGATATCCTGATAAAATTGAAGACATAGGAAAACTTTACGATAAGGCCCTGAAAGGTGACATCCCTGGCTTGAGGAGATTCTACCACAACAAGCCTGACGATGCCTTGTTCGATCAAATCACGGCCTCTAGAGATACTGTATTTCACATTGCAGCTTCCAGAGGAAACAAACAAGTTATTCAAGCTCTGCTTAGAATGGTGCCATCGCCCATGAGACTTGAGCTCTTGAAGTTGAAGAATCTTCATGGGAACACAATTCTCCATGAGATTGCCACCACCCCAAATGTTGAAGTGGCAGATTACTTGGTCACGAAGCTATTGTCCTCAAAAGGATCAAGTACAGTTACTAATGAACAAGATGTTGGGGAGATTCGGAAACAGGTTTTGGGGGATCGAAACAATTTAGGTGAAACCCCATTGTTCAGAGCAGCAGAATCTGGTAACACTGAGATGGTCAAGTTTTTATTACATGAAGTTAAAAAAGTTGGAGATCTACACGAACACTATAGAAGAGATGATGGCGTTACCATTCTTCACAGTGCAGTAATCGGCCAACACTTTGGTAAAATTCTAATCTGTTTTTTTATGAGATCAATGTTTTAGTTTAACCTGTTTCACTCAATGTTTCTACTTGGCTTAATTTGCATGCAGAGACGGCTATTTGGTTATTGGACAAGGATCCACAGTTTGCAACTTATAAAGACAACAATGGCAAGACAGTTTTCCACCTCCTCGCCGGGATGCCAACTGCATTTAGAAGCACTTCTTCTATGAACAAATTGCAGGCGTTTATCTACTATTGTAAGTCTTCCAATACTTTAATGTTGTGGCTCCAAGCTTGGTAATTTGCACCAAATCAGATTGCATGTTTAATTTACAGGCTTTCCAAGTCATCCACATGATGATAATGAAGCAGGGCAGCTTTCCTCAAGTCAGATCAATGATTTGGAGACTGGAAAACAGAGCAAAATTAGCCAACATGGGTCATCTTTTCTCCAGCGGTATATCGGTATAATGGCTAATATAAACATTTTATTTTTGCTTCCAATTTAATCAAGTTAGATAACTTTTAAGCCTTTTTGCAATTAGCATCATCACAGTTCATTCTATTTATGTGTTTTGCAGATTCTAAGATGAATCACAAAATTTGCAGTTTTCTTGCAATCAGTAAGAGACTAACTGTTTTTTTACTATGTTATGTCCTTTTTCCAATTCAAAATGTCAAAATTTGTTCATGTTATCATGTGAATAGGATGGGGAACGCTCGATAGAATTTGGACAAAAAAGAAAACGCATGCTTTAGCAGTAACATTGGCAGGGAAGCTGGTAAAAACAGATTCGTCTTGGTGCGTGGCCCATAAACCAGAAGAAGACGGCAAAATTTGCTTAGAAAGAGAGGAAAAAGAGGAGGCAGAAACTAAAACTGAAGAAGGCATTATCACCACTAACACTTCATCGTCCAAAAAAAGGAGTAAATCGCCTGATACCCCTCTACTAATTGCAGCCACCGCTGGAATCATGGAGATTGTGATGTTGATCCTCAACGTTTACCCTCAAGCAGTGGAACATGTTAGTCAAAATGGGCGCAATATATTGCATGTCTTGATTTTGCATCGTAAGTTCAATATTTATGAACATTTGAAAGAAGAGAAGGAAGAAGCAACCAAGCGGTTGGTTTTGGGGATTGACAATGATGGCAGCACCATATTGCACCATGCTGCCAATACCAAATATTACCATGGTGGAATCAAACCTACTCCTGCTCTCCAATTACAAGAGGAGTTGACATGGTTCAAGGTTAAGTCTCCCTTATAACCAATGTTCTTTTTTAATTTTTAGGGTCTTATAACCAATGTTCTAGCTTATTGATTACTAATTCTCTGGTTTGTTTCTGAACAGAATGTGGAAAAAGTAATTCCTCATCCTTACACGTTGCATAGAAACAAAGACAATTACACAGCAAAAGAGTTGTTCAACCAGGAACATAAAGAACAACTCAAATCGGCACAAGATTGGGTAAAGAATACTTGTCAATCAAGCTCAACCGTTGCGATTCTTGTGGCTACTGTTGTCTTCGCCGCTGCCTATACAGCACCCGGAGGTTTCCATAGTAAGTTTATAATCGACTTAATAGTCTTTTTGTCCCCTAAACTATTAGGTCAATGATGTTTTACCCATGGAAACTTTAAATCAAGACATTTTGCCTCTGAATTTCCAAATTCAAGACGATTAGCCCACTAAACTTTCCAAATTAAACGCATTTTATCCCTAAGAGAGGGCAAATTGTTCTGAATTTGAGAAGTTCATAGGACAAATTGTCTCGATTTTAGTTTAGAAGGCAAATTGTCCTTAACCCTATAGTCCAGGGGAAAAAAGCTAATAAGCCGTTTATTATAATTACTTATCATCCATAGTCATCCATAGTTGTAAGCATAGCTAATATTTGTCATGTTATATCAGCAGACAATGGTCGGCCAATTCTCCTTGATAAAGAAAAGCCTTTATACTCGTTTTTCACGGTTATGGACATAGCGGGGCTTGCAAGCTCCTTGACTTCGGTGGTGGTCTTCCTCTCGATTCTGACATCTTCCCTTGAGTTGGAAGAGTTTAGTCGTACCATTCCTTGGAAAGTGTCGATTGGCTTCACCTTCCTCTTCTTCTCCGTGACGGCAACCATGCTTACATTTACAGCTACAATTTTCCTTCTGGTTCAGTTGGAGAAAAGGTGGACCACGTCCCTCACTTATGCTGCTGCACTTCTTCCTATTTTTGTATTTGCTCTGTTTCAGTTCCCATTATACTATCAATACTTCCGGATTACTGTCAAAGGCATTTTCCAGTTGACCAAGAAAATTTTGCCTGGCATTTAGCTTTAGGCCCCATTGTAATTTTTAATCAGTAGTCGCTTCAAATATTGTTGTGTTTAATTTCAAGAAACTTGTATGAAAATCTATCTTAATAAATAAATTCTTCTTAGTATCTCATCATCGATTTAAGGTTTTTGAGCCACAAGCAATCGTCTAAATTCCATTTATCCTATTTGGTAATTATACCCAAAATTTTTTAAAAAATAATTAGGACTTGAGGAGGATGGAAATTAACAACCTAAAACTAAAAGGAGCAAGTTATACCCAAGGCCAACCGAGGTTTGTCCAACTTTTCTAAGTAATTGACATCAATTGTGAGTTGTGACCTCAGTCTTTCAATATAGTAGTATTTTCTAATCTTTAATTCTTTTCCAAAATTGTTAATCAAATGACTAATTACACATTACTTATATATATTGATATAAGGGTAATTATTTGATACACTGACGATGTAAATTTTGGACTCCACAAGCAGGTTCAGGACCCGCTTGTGTAGGCTGCTAAACTCCACCGCCGGTGTATCGTATAATTTGCCTTTGATATAATTAGTCAAAATATTTTAGTGATACAGACATAATAGTTTCTTTTCTTCTTTTAAATAGAATGGAAGGCATAATTTAGAATTATGTAGTTTTAATTAATACATACACTATATATTTCCACCGAATCAGAAAGTAAACTGAACTTAATTAAAGAATTGTGCCATGGAGACAGGGGACAATGGACCTTAATTTTCCACGTGTCAACATTTTAATCAAAGAGTTGTGTTTCTATGCACTTTACCATATTCTCACACAACACAATGGTTCAAAACACTTTTTGTTTCTTTTCTAGTACTAGTATATCACCTTTGTTAATGGATTAAGCAAAGTGAAGATACCATTTCAATGCTCTCTTTCAAGTAAGGCCAACCAGTTGGGGATTTCAAACTATCAGCCATGGAGATTGATGAGAGAGAAATAGATATCCAGAGTGGAATTGATCATTTTGAACAAGTAGGACAACCCTATGAAAAAGCCTTGAAAAATGATGCCCCAGCCTTACACAACTTCTACAAATACAAGCCTCAAGATGCCTTGTTCATTCCTATTACCGCCACTAAAGACACCGTGTTTCACATTGCAGCCTACAGAGGAAGTGAATCAATGCTTCGAGTTCTACTTGAGATGGTGCCGGCTTTCCGGAAACTTGATGTGTTGAAATTGAAGAACATTCATGGAAACACAATTCTCCACGAGGTGGCCACCACTGAGAATGTCAAAGCAGCAGAATTAGTAATTCGAAAGCTGCTGTTGCCTGATGGATCCAAAGTTATTCATGAGAAAGATATTCGTCAAAGGGAAGCGATATTAGCGGATCGAAACGATTTAGGTGAAACCCCTCTGTTTAGAGCTGCAGCTTTTGGTGCCAAAAAGATGGTCATGTATTTTGCTAAAGAAATTGAGGAAGTTGGAACCCTTCATGCTCATTTCAAAAGAACTGATGGAACTTCCATCCTTCATACTGCTGTTACGTTCCAAAAGTTTGGTATAATAATTTCATTAGTTTTAATTCTTTTCTTATAAATTACTACTGAGCAAATTCAACAGTTTAATTGTTTTGTCCCTGGGTTTTGAAAGCAGATACAGCTATATGGTTACTGGGGAAAGATCCAACCTTGGCAACTTACAAGATGGACATGGATGGGAAGACATGTCTTCATCTACTTGCCGGCATGCCAACGGCTTTTAAGAGTACTTGTCGCATGAACATACTCAAAGAGTTCATCTATATGTGTATGTTTTCTAATTGTATACTACTAATTGTTAGTTGTTCTTAATTAACCCCTCTCTTGTAATTAGATTAGTAGTACTAATTAAGATTGAACTTGATTGATTTATAGGCATTCCCATCCATTTAAACGAGGAGGATGAGGATGAGTTTGATATGCAAATTTCATCATTTCAGAACAAAGATTTGGAAAATGGACTATCAAACATAAGCCACAATGCAGGTTTCAAGACGAAAATGTACCGCGGTTTTTGGAAATGCTTTTCTAAAGGTGTGGCTATTGCTTTAGTTTATGTTTTCAGAATCTCTCTTTTATTCTTTGCTTTGCATACATGCAAAGCAATCCCTTTTGAACCCTAGTATGCTTATGTGAATGCAAGAGCAAAAACTTCAATTCTTATAATTTTCTCAAATGCTTTAGCTGATATATTAAAACTAATTAATCCAAGTTTTTGCATGGTGATGGATACTTAAACTTAGCTTGGAAGGCCATTGAACCAATACGGGCTAAAAAGAGAATACATAAATCAGCAGTCAAATTGATGGAAATGCTAGTAAGGAAGGATGCTTCATGGTTAGTGCCCCATGAAGCAGAGGAAGACAACTTAATTTGCTTACACAGAGAGGAAGAAGAAATGGAGGAAGCAGTTCCCTCATCAGCAAAAAAGAGATGTAAGCGACAACCTGATACCCCTCTACTTATAGCAGCTAAATCAGGAATCGAGGAGATTGTTATGGAAATACTGAAAGTGTATCCTCAAGCCGTCGAGCACATTAATCAAGATGGACAGAACATATTGCATCTTGCCATAAAACATCGTCAATTTAACATCTTTAATATTGTGGTCGACAAGGAAGAGGTAAGGGACAAATTGGTTTTGGGAATTGACAATTTTGGTTGTACCATATTGCATTATGCTGCTGTGATGGAATGTTATAGTGGAGGAACCAGCACAACCGTTGCTCTCAAACTGCAAGAAGAGTTGAAATGGTTCAAGGTCAGCCAATTTTCATTTTTAAGAAAGATTTTGAACTAGAATTACTTGATTAATTTCAAGTTTAATTTCAACTATATATGCAGATTGTTCAACATAAACTTCCTTCATATTACACCATTCACCACAACAAGCAGAACATAATTGCAAAAGAGTTGTTCAACAAGGAACACAAAGAGCAACATCAAGCTGCACAAGAATGGGTGAAGAACACTTCTCAATCATGCTCAACCGTTGCAATCCTTGTTGCTACTGTTGTGTTCTCAGTAGCATACACCGCGCCGGGAGGTTACATTGGTAATTAGATTAAGTCTTGCTAATGAAATTCATTTGGCAATTACAAGAATTAAACTTAGTTGAAAAATATGCATTTATTGATTATTTTGATCCTTTTGCAGAAAATGTTGGCAAACCAATTCTCCTGAAAAAGCCTCTCTATTCATTTTTCACAGTCATGGACGTTGCAGGCCTTGCCAGCTCCTTGACCTCAGTGGTGATCTTTCTTTCACTCCTCACATCTTCCCTTGAGATCGATGAATTTCTTCGAACTCTGCCTCGAAAGCTATCGCTTGGCTTCATCTTTCTCTTCTTCTCAGTTTCAACCACCATGCTGACATTCACATCTACAATTTTTCTCCTTATTCATTTGGAAAAAAGATGGACTGCATCTCTCACATATGCCGCTGCCTTCCTTCCTATTGGTGTCTTTGCCTTGTTTCAGTCCTCTCTTTATTATGAGTACACTTCTGCTGCTATCAGAAGCATATATGACTTCATATTAACGATTCTACCTGGAAACTGGGAATTAGCCCGGTTCAAGCGTAGATCATTTTGATTTAATGTTTATTTTTGGGAATTTGTTGAACCAAACAAAGCTTGAATTGAAACTATATTCAATTATCAGGGTAAGTAATGGGATGGCAACTTCTTATCATTTTATTTTATTTAGTTATTTAACTGAGAGTGACAGAAAAACCCCAGATAAATGGTGCTCCCATGCATTATACATTGTTTCAAGACTAGTAGACCAAGTTTCTGAAAAGATCATATCAAATTGTTTTTCAATGGCATTTACAACATAAGAATAAATTAGTGCAAACCTCATGAAAAACTTCTAGTATAATCCCATGATACTCTTCAGAATTCATTGATACATAATAATTCAATAGGCTTCGAAGGTCCTTGGGCTCTTGAATCCGGTTCGCCATAATCATCTCAACCATAGACTGTCTAAAATCTTCTCTTGGATCGTAAGAGCATTTTTCCATGGCTACCATGACTACAAATTTAGTCCCTTCATGACTTCTTTGCCTTCTTCTCTCTATATGCCTCGTCGTTTCCTGCCTTTCTCTGATCATCTGGTCTAGCCTCTCTTGAACCATGGCATGTGCTAGGCTTGAGATCGATGCGAAGCGTTCGGAATTCGAGCTTTCTGCTTCCTCGGAAGAAGAGACACTAAGCCTGCAACTGCAACACAAAGCCCTGCATCCTCTCTGTTGAAGCTTCTGCTGCTTCTTGTATTCTTTAGAGGTTCTCATCTTCAAGTGTGGAGGGACATGAATCTTTGAAGGAAAATTTGTGCCAAAATAATCATTTATGCAGAATAGGCAAGTGGGTCATGTTAAGAATGATTGTGTCTTGAGTTTGAGACAATGAATGCATAAAAGATTAGGGGGTGGTTGGAAGGCAATTGGGGAACATTTGTATTGTTTAATTGAGCTTGGGATCATGATGTGGACTAGTAATTCTTTAATAGAACTATCCTTTATAGGTAGTGTTAGGTGGCATAGTTAATCAAAGCTTTGTTAAAATGGAAAGGAAAGGGTCCATTAAGCCTTCAAACTGGTCCTTCACTTTAAAAGTTTAGGGTACTAGCTTAAGAATGGCAAAAGGACAAGTTTTGGTTGGCTTCACATGCCTTATGAGAATCAGATTTTGTGAGTACTAATGCCATTGCTGCCATTAGAGAGGGCTAATTGTAAAATTGAAGCAAATTCTGAAGGAAATATCCACTAAATTTTTTAGAAATTAAAGATAAAAATGGCCCCAAGAGATGCAATGAGGTGATTAAATTACTGCATGGGGACTAAAGCAGACATATCAGTTTCAAACTATAATAATGCAGCAGTCTTTTTATCCAAACTTTCTGATCAACTACCGCGAATGAGATATAAAACTCATTAGAGATTGTGATAGAAAATGAAAGAACTGCCCCATTGAACGGGTCCAGGGTTTGATGATCAATTAAAGAAGGTGTGTTTTTAAGAACAAAGCATGTTCTTTGCTTTCAAATTGTTCCCAGCTACTTTATACCAACTCTTCTTTTTTAGGTTGCATGCAACTTGAAAATGATGATTAGATGAACCGAATGAATTGAATTCCTTGTAATTGCATTCTTCTTTATCTTGTTTTAGAGACTAATACATGCATTGTTGTAAGTCGTAATGCCTATGGTTACCTTGAATTATGGAGAAAATCCGACAGAGATTTGCATAGCTGGATGGGAATCTCTTTTTAATGAGATTCTTCTTTACATTTTGCACATAAGGCAGAGGGATAAGAAGATTAACAGAAAACTCTGAGATTAGCATGTGATAATCATTTGTAAGTATAATGAATTACTACTGAAAAAGAAAATAGAGCATTCTTCTTATGAATCATGATCTTGATTAACTAATAATTTAATAATACATTGTACTTAGAAGGGTTGCAATTTGCAAGTGTCTTTAACAACACAAAATGGCACATGTTGCTATGATGATTATCTGTTTAAGTAACAATTAAAAACTTAAAAGTAAAGCTCTAGTCCTCTAACTAGGCGTAATCAAAAGACAGGGTGTTTTCCTGACAGATTTGGGTTCTTTTGAGAAATCACAATTCAGGGAAAAATGTAAAGATTAGAACTAATGACTTGGGATGTTCATGTTCATCAAAATCATGGCTTTGCAACAGAGAGCAGCACCTGGTTTGAGGACAGAAAAGTGCAGCAGCACGTTTTTGGTCTCCCAAGTAGCAGGAGGCAGCTTATCTGTAAGATTTAGTAGTGAGTTGTTCAAACTTTCCAGAGATTTTGAGCACACTGGAAGATATTTCAGGTTCCAATTGGGCTGAACAGCACATTATTTAGGTATAATTTAGTTTGCTATACAGTCAGAATCAGGCTCTGGGTATAAGCAGGGCTGAAATTTGTGTATTTCCCCTTTGTAATTTCTATTCTGACATTATATTTTGATTGTAGTTATGATTGGGTGGGGCTAAAGCTAGTCATAGCCACCATTTGTATGTACCAACAAAAGCATTCTACTAATTTTGTATTGATTTCGACCTGGCATGCATTGAGATTGCTTTGTTGATCAGAATTCAGATTATCAGCTCATAAAAGTAAGATAAACATATCAATGATGATTCAATACATAATTAGGAGGAACAATATTTTAGGCTAATCAAAGCCATATCAGAGACTAATTTCATGGGTCCTCTTTGTGTGGGTTTTGGACTATCCTAGAGTGAAGAGTCCAATTGCTTCTCACTTATAAGGTCGGATCTTGACCCAAGATCCCCAAGCTCAATCATACCTAAATAAGGCCCAATGTTATGGGTCTGAATCATCCTTTTGATTTTGGGTATCCATTTCCCAACTCTGCAATAACCAACCAATATGCCAAGAACAAAACCAACAAGGGGTTAGATCAAGTGGTAAGCGGCTTGTTCCAGCTTAAGCAGGTTTCAGGTTCGAGACCTTGCGTACGCGGCGACCCTTGTTGGGAGACTCACCCACCATAATCAGATACACGACGCAGGTCGAATCCGGATTAGGACTCTGAATACCGGATGGGAGATACCAAAAAAAAATGCCAAGAACAAAATCTGGATCTTCTTTTCTATTTCTATAATGATTCTTCTTAAAGAGAATCTATCTGAGCTGCTTTTATTCTTCTCTTTTCTAAAGCTAAGAGCCTAAAAGGGGTATCTTAATCTGAATATTGATCCACTTAACCAAACTTGATGATTCAATACATGAGAGCAATGTGTTACTCTTTTGATACCAATATGAATATTGAAGTTTATATATATTGGAATTTGGAATAATGGAATATGCTTTTCTGGGTTTTAAATAGCAATAGGTTTATATATTCTGATGATCCCACCTACCAAAACTAAGGGTTGGTAAGGATAAGAGTTCTCATGTTTATCCTGCTTTTCTTCACCTCTTTAACTGAAAGCTACTGCCTCCCCAAAACTGCGTTCTTACTTGTCGTTTTATTCTTTAAAATCCCCAAACTACCCATCGATTTCAATGGGCAAAGGGCAAATGAAAACCGTATTCCTTGGCGGAGTCTCCCAAGACCGGAATAATTGTATTCCTAAAAGGACATAATTAACCTTTTAACTTGACTTAAATACGACTCTGGACAAATTCGATAGATTTACGCTTGCAACTGAAAGTCTGAAACAAGAGTTAGGTATAACCATCATCAACCCAAATCAAACTAAGTAAAAGAGATGTCTCCTTCTTTGGTCGCTAACGGCGATTTTGCTGCCGTTAAAACTGCTCCGGTTTCCGGACGTCTCGCCTCCGTTTACAGTGAGGTCCAAACGAGCCGTATTGACCATGCTCTCCCTCTCCCATCTGTTCTAAGAAATCCCTTCAAAATCGTCGACGGTCCCGCTAGCTCCGCTGCCGGCAACCCGGGTTTGTTTCATCTCTGTTTTCTTACTTCACTTCACTTCTCTTTTTATTTTTGTTTATTTATTTATTTGGATCCATTTTTGATTTATCTAAATCTTCATGCAAGTAAAGTAGTAGTCTTTGGTTGAGTTCACTAGACTGTAAAGTTTGAGTTTTTTGAATGTGAGGATTTGTTTTTTTGGCAGATGAGATCGCGAAGCTGTTTCCAAATCTGTTCGGACAACCGTCAGCATTGTTGGTGCCAGACGGAGCTGACAGTGTCCGATCTGATCAGAAGCTGAAAATCGGTGTCGTTTTGTCTGGAGGACAGGCACCCGGTGGTCACAATGTGATTTCTGGAATTTTCGGTTAGCCCTTTTCCCAATTACATTCTTTTAATAGCGCATGTGGTTTTAGAAGTATGATCTGATAATGGAAGTTAAATGTAATTACTTGTATATTTTTTGGGATGGTAGATTACCTGCAGGATCTCGCCAAAGGTAGCATTTTGTACGGGTTTAGGGGAGGTCCTGCTGGGATCATGAAGTGCAAATATGTCGAATTGACTGCAGACTATATCTACCCTTACAGAAATCAGGTATCATTTTGCTAATATTTATTTGGCTTGCTGTTAAGGCTTTATAGCAAAAGAAACAAGTAACCGAATGAATTGAAGGCTTAACATTAAGCATGTTCCTGTTGTAAATGAACCATGCATGAGCAGATGTTGGCAGTGTTTGTTTTAACTTCAGTTGTTGGGGGATTCTAGTGTGAAGTTTCTACACTATTTACTTGCAATTGATATAGGTGTGAGTATATGATGAGTACTTCACCTTAATGTTGCTCTTTCTGGGGAAATGGAACAGTTTAAACAATGTAAAAGCACAAGATATATTCTACCTACATAGAGACTAATGGTTCATATTTAATGCCAATATTAGTCACTACATGTTGTCTTATGCACATCAATGTTAGCATCTCTAAATGCATACATATGCGCTGACTTCTAAAATAGACATCTGACTTATTGAGTTTTCTTATTTATTTTAATCAGGGTGGCTTTGATATGATCTGTAGTGGCAGAGACAAGATTGAAACTCCTGAGCAGGTAAGGTCCTTCCATAGTTCATTCAAGTTATGGAGATTTATCAGCTAATAGTGGCTGAGTAAAGTGGGTATAATTTACAGTTTAAGCAAGCTGAAGAAACAGCAGTGAAGCTTGATTTGGATGGGCTTGTTGTTATTGGTGGGGATGATTCAAACACAAATGCTTGTCTCCTTGCTGAAAACTTCAGGTACAGTTAAGAGGAATATTTGTGTTGTTGAGATACTATATGCTGCTGGAAAGTATACCTTATTTCTTTTCTTCTCTAATGAGCCTTTTTATTCCTTCAATTTATCACTCAGGGGTAAAAATATGAAAACTCGAGTAATTGGATGCCCAAAAACCATCGATGGTGATTTGAAATGCAAAGAGGTTCCAGCAAGTTTTGGATTTGATACAGCTTGCAAGGTAAGGATTCACATTTTACAGTTCTAATTTATGTTATAGTTTTTTTGTTTGGCCACTTGTGCAACTAGCTCTTAGACACCTTTTTGTCAGATGTGTCTCTGTGCTTGATGCCTACTCATGTTTGATCATGTTCATCTAGATATATGCTGAAATGATTGGAAACGTCATGATTGATGCACGTTCAACTGGAAAATATTATCACTGTAAGTGCTTTCAGCTTTCATGAAAAGAGTTCATACTTGTTAGATGTGCAGAAAATGGATTATCTATTTCGATTTTTCTCTTCATTTAAACCACCAAAACTTTTTCTACCTTTCTTAGATATGGTCATGATAGAAATGACTTTTTTCACCCCCTGCCCCTAGCTCGCCTATATGCTGGTAACAATGTTCAATTCATCTTGTTCTGCAGTTGTACGGCTCATGGGGCGTGCAGCTTCCCACATTACTTTGGAGTGTGCTCTGCAGACTCACCCAAACATTACCATTATTGGAGAAGAGGTATTTTCTTCTGCCATTCTAGCTCTCTGACTAAGTTTTTTGGACTTTTTAGGGCATTACCGTTCTAGCTCTCAAGTGTTTTAAGGACTTCTTCTGTGTTTCTTAGCAATAATTAATATATTTCTGGAAAATTGTAGGTTTGATCAGAGTATATTTTGTTGCAGGTTGCTGCCAAGAAGCTGACACTGAAAAATGTCACTGACTACATGGTTGATGTCATTTGCAAACGTGCTGAACTTGGTTACAACTATGGTGTTATTCTCATTCCTGAAGGTCTCATTGACTTCATTCCTGAGGTACTGTTGGTCATCATTTTGTCTATTTTTTCAGTTGTTTCATTGTTTCCTCCTCATAATGGTTTCAATGATTAAGAAATCTAATGCTCTACTGCCATTTGCAAACATCTGCCTATGTGTATAACTTCTTGACTGATATGTATGGCTTTATGTGCTTCCAGGTCCAGCAGCTTATTGCTGAACTAAATGAAATTCTGGCCCATGAAATTGTTGATGAAGAAGGCCTATGGAAAAAGAAACTTACTGAACAATCTCTAAAGCTTTTTGACTTCTTACCTCAAGCAATTCAAGAACAATTGATGCTTGAAAGAGATCCACATGGAAATGTTCAGGTATGTACTTTCCGAAGATATCCTCATTTCCTCTAGTGATATTTGTTTCTCTGAGGTACTTGGTGGTTATCGATCTTTATATTTCTGTCCTTTTTACCATTAGGTTGCCAAAATAGAAACAGAAAAAATGCTCATTCAAATGGTTGAAACTGAATTGGAGAAGAGGAGGCAGGAAGGCTCTTATAAAGGCAATTTTAAAGGACAGTCACACTTTTTCGGGTACTTACTGCACTACCTCTGGAGAAATATCGTTTTATTTGGTCTAAACATTAGCGCCGACTAACCTGACCAATAGAGTTTATTGAGATCATCTTTCCTTTTCTGATGTATCTGCAGGTATGAAGGAAGATGCGGTTTGCCAACTAACTTTGATGCCTCCTACTGCTATGCACTGGGCTACGCTGCTGGAGCTCTCCTTCACAGTGGAAAAACTGGGTTGATATCATCGGTTTGTTTTCCTTCCTCTCTGTCTTCTTCCCACCTGCGAGTGCCAACCCTGTGCTTTTACAGCGCTCCTGGGTTGATATTGATATTCCACTGCTCTTTTATACATATTGAGTTTATTGTTTTGGTTTTACATTACGGAATATCTACAGGTAGGAAATTTGGCTGCCCCAGTTGAACAATGGACTGTTGGAGGGACTGCTCTAACATCATTAATGGACGTCGAGAGGAGGCATGGTATAGTAACTACTCACCTCATCGCATAACTGCCTTGTACAACTTTCTTTTCTCATTTGGATTGTCCCTGTAGGCTAGTAAACTGATGGAATGTGCTTGAGAGAATAGTCTCCATAAATCTTCTTAACATCCTCATATGCACTTTCTTTTCGGATTTTGACTATACTGCTCAATAATTCCAGCACTTGACTAACATTGGATCTCTGTTCTCTGATGCAGGTAAATTCAAGCCTGTCATCAAGAAGGCAATGGTAGAACTGGATGGTAAGTTTTGTTTTGCCACATTTTCCAGCTTCGACAGGGTTGTCTATGATATTAGGATGCTCTACTAACCTCATTGTTGAACCAACTTGAAACTAAGGCTCAAATTATGTGTTGTGGCAATTATTCAGGTGCACCATTCAAGAAGTTTTCTTCCTTGCGTGAGGAGTGGGCCATCAAGAACTGCTACATTAGTCCTGGTTAGTTATGAATACTATATTCTCATTGCCCTTAATGGAGTTTAGTTAAATCTGTTTATAATATGCTTAACTTGGGTCTCTGATCAAAATTTGGTGGCAGGTCCTATTCAATTTGTTGGGCCAGCTTCCAATGCAGTGAACCACACACTGCTCCTCGAACTCGACGCTCAAGCTTAAGATTTATTATATTCAATTACTGTTTGAGAGAAACTCATATGTCTAAAGATAGAAAGGCAAAGCTTAAATGCTTGTCATGCTCTGTGAAAGTCCTGTTTCTCTTGTTTTAAGAATTTTGACGTTAATAGATTTTGAGGTTTTACTTTTAGGAGGATGATGAAAGTAGCGATATATATGGATTCTCAAGCTCAAAAGGACAAAGTATCTGTTGCGTGCTTCTGGTTTCTGGATCTGGCTTTCTGTTCTCCATTTGTTTTTATTGATTACTCTGCAAATTAATTAGCCTTAATAAACTGCAATTCCCAAAGGGTGGTAGCTAGGGCCTAGGCCACTTTGGGCTGAGCCCAAGGAATGGAACCAAGATTTTAGGACTAGATTTGAAATTGAAAACTCCATGAATCCCCACAATGCTTATGTTTAAGAGCAGAACGCTTAATCCTTTTTTTTTTTTTGGCCAGAAGCAGAACGCTTAATCGAAGTTAATATATGAGAGAAGAATGACGGAACAAGTTATAAGAGTGAAAGGTAATGGATCCGTACGTCATGATGAAACCTAATCTCATCATTGAGTCGTAAGGAATTTAGAATCCCACATCACATGGTTTCCCTGTGGCATATCTGATTCTTTTTTTGTGGCTACTTTCCTCATTTCCTGCTAATATGGAGCAACGAAGGTTCAAACTTAACACCCAAGAAACAAGCCGCCATAAATATAATTGTCTCGTTGAGCAAGAGCCATCAGATCGGTGGGACACCAGCCAATCCACCACCAATTGTCTCATGGAGTGCAATTGTAAACACTAGTCCTTGGCCAAATCATCACTAGCGAATCTACTAGTATCCCTCGGTGGGACTGCGATTTCACTCCCTATAAAGTAAAAGTGCATAAACCTAGAATTTCCCCTATAACCACAAGAGAATCACATTTGCACTAGAAAATATTCGGACATCAAACCATAGCCCGTAGCCATAGCCCATAGGCTATATTTATAACCAAAGGTTCCAGCTCGATGGTTCGTTCGTGACTTGGTTCAATCTAAAAGCTGAACAAATTAAATGTGGGAAACCGTCTCCTTCAAAGAGAGGTTGCTTATTTTATGAACCCATCACGTGAACTGTGGAAAAACAGTGGCGAATTGGCAATAGAAATGGTCAAAACTTGAACATAGATCCTTTGTTACTTTAGCCTGCATGCCTAAATGATTCACCCAAACCATGCTACGAGACAACCATGCATTTCCCAAAATCATTTAGCCACAGCCCACATGCATGTATGTATCCCTATGATATGATTAAACCACCCGATCAAGAGAGTACAACCAAAATTGGGTTTGATTTTTTCCTGCCAAATAGAAAGAATCGAACAAATATTATGTCACTACCGCAACCTAATGCCACTAAAATTAATAGCTTTTGTTGATTGACCACGATTCATTATGACCTTTATATATATATATCAATCATATGAGTATGATTGGGGTGTGGTTTATACATGATCTCTTATCCAAAAACAATCTCAATCGAATAAGATTGAACGTTCTATATATTGCTCTCCTTCACCCACATTAATTGTTTTTACCTTTGAACCAATTTGAATATAATTAGAGATAACCCATTTGTGGGTCCTAGCTATAAACTCCTAAACCATTATCAAGCAATCTTTGCTTTCGGAGTAGATCTTACAAGTCAAAATTGTACGTAGTTTTAGAGATTTGAATCCACATGCTGCACAAGAAAAAAAGGGGGAAATTAAGGCAATTTGGCCTAACCATTTCAAAAATCAAAAGCAACCTAGCATTAATATTCATCATTTTAACCACCCAAAATCGAGAAATTATTAGGTGGACCGAGTCCACCACGTCATTCGTGGTCCCGAATAATAAGATTTTGACAAGTCAGATTTCTTCCTAAAATTTAGGTATAAATTTAACACCAGATTTAGCCCCTAGTTTCACTAGATAAGATTTACAGGGTAAGTCCCTAAATTTAGGACATTAATTAGCTAGGGTTTTAGAAACGATAATAAAACAATAGCAAAAGGAATAGAAACTTTTAAATAATACCTCTCTATTTTTCGTACCGAAGCATTAAACTAGAAAAAGATTGAAGCCCAAGGTCTAGTGCTATGAGCCAAATATGGTACAAAAACATGACCACTTTGGTCTAATGTCCATGTCATTAACCTATTGGACTTCTCGAGGGTAAGTAGATAAGCACTTTAGAAAAACAAAATGTTCATTATATTAATAAATCAAAAAACAAATAGTATAATTTTTGTCCCATACAAAGATTTATTAATCCCAACCTTCTAATTTTTCTCTAAATACAAAAAGATTAAGTGGCTCTGGTTTGTCATGCTAGCAGACAAAACATTGAGATTTTTTTTTGTATCTTAATTTCTCGATAAAACAAGAGTTCGAGGCTTTAAAATTCAAAAGGATATTACCAATTAACAAACGGTATATAATTAAACAAATTTCATTTTCTGATCATAAATATGGATTATAAGGGTTTTATTTTTTGCTTTTTTTTTTTAATTATTTGATACACCGACAGTGTAAATTTTGGACTCCACAAGCGGGTTATGGAGTTGACACATATCCATTTTTTTAATTAATTAAGTTTTAAATATTTGTATTGTATAATTTATCTTTTTTTTTAACCTCCTTAAAAGAGGGCCAAAGAATAAAACAGTTATGTCAGTCGCTAATAATTCTTATGTCATCTACTATAGTGAGTATTTTGGTGTGTACGAATGATACCAATGCTAACGTATGTGTTACTGTGAAATTCATGCATGCCTTTAAAACCAGTGAGTTTATGGTGGAATTTGGTTTCTACAATACTTTCCAAATTCTATTTTGGCTTTTTACTATTTTCGCTCTTTTTCTTTCCTATAGAGAAATCAAAAAAAGATTACAATTATTACCCTTAAAGCCTGGAAAATGACTCCTTTTAGTTTTGTTTTCATTCTCCCGTGACATATCCTTTGGATAAATCATAAATGATGGAAGGCAATACATAATCTTAACGAATTCAATTTTTTTTGGGGTTTTTGGAAACCATCCAAAGCAACAGTTTTTACAAAGACTGGTCATATAAATGGACCCTATCGCATATTTCCTTTAATCAATAGAGAGGGATCTTTTTGCCGCTTAATGCCCATTTTTAACCTTCAAATTTAAAAAGTTTCAATATGGTCCTCAACCAGAATTCTATTCAGGACAATCTTACCTTGTTTCACCCTAGCAAAACAAACAGTGCAGTAACTGAACTCTGAAGATTTTCAGAAACTTCGTGCCAAAAAAAAAATGAAGAAGATTTTCAGAAACTAGACAGTCCTTTCAAAAATCTAATAAGAGAATTATATTTATGTCACAAGTCACAACCTATTTGGCTAAGGTATAGCTTGTCTTAAGTTGTCTTTTAGCCAGCTGCTAGCTATACCAATTGTTCAAAAATCAAATGATAAAGAATGGAACTATAGTATACCTTTCTACTAATAGCCTAATAAGTTGCTGCCCAAAATTGACACTTTGTCAATTAAGAGTAAGGCCAATGTATAACACCAATTTTGCTGCCCAAAATTGACACGTTGTTATGTTCATTGGAACACATTTTTTCACTTTTTGACACCAAAATGATGCTTTGGTGTGTTCAATGGCCTTGCTCTAAAGGATATATGTAGTCTTAATGAAGACTTTGTTTTTGTTCATAAAATTTTTAGCAATGTTATCAATAAAGGACAAAAGAAGTAACATAAAAGCAAGTTTATTTATAGTATAAGATGTAATCTTTAAGTTAATGCAATTGTTCACTTATTTACCAAAAAAAAAAAGATCATGGCCATGGGTTGAGAGGTATCAATCATCTAATGCATGGCATAAATAAACATACATAAAAAGGAAACAGAACATGACACATTCTGATATGTCAAAATTAAACAGTTACAAGACACTTTAATCTTTCTAAAAGCTTTCTTATATGTATAGATTGGCAATGGCAGCAGTGGACCATCTGATGCTAACAATGGCTATAAATAATTAAATATGGGCAACAAAACTGGTCGATTTTGATGCATTTCCGTTTCATTTGTAAATTAGTAATACGAGGCATTTGCAATGCCATTGATCTTTTTGGGTGTAGGCCTCTACTTGCTTTGGCCCTGGCTATAAGCTCTTTTCTGCAGAATTCAGAACAAATTACTTAGAAAAGTGTAAATGATATTTCAATTATCATTATATTATTATTACTACAACATAACATAACATGACATAACCCCATGAAACATGGAAAGTTTGGAACCACACACCAATGCAAATGCCACGGAAACTGTCGACGATGCATAACCTAGAAAAAGCTCTGCCTGAATTATATATAAGCCATAAGGAACAAAACAACACTGAAAAATACCTTTCATGAAACTGAAACCCCTTTTATTCGAATTTAATACATTCTTAATCTTATGCCCTGTTATTCTCATGTTCTTGAAAATCGTGTTTCCCCTGCCTCTGAAACCTCACAGTTAATTCAAAACTTCAAAATTATACTATACAGGCAAAAAAGAAACTTTAAAAATTTGTACTATTAAATCTCTTCTAAAATCAAAATTAGAAAGTAGCATAGCCAGAGACGTTGAGACAATGGCATTTGGATCGTTAATAAATACTCTTTGAAGCCTGTGGGCAAGAAAGGAGCCCGACTGCCCGAGCCAAGTAAAGTACAGCTATCAACACAAATGGCAAAATAAGGCAGTTGTTATCAAAGAAATTTGGGCCCATTTTAGTGGATAGGGGACCCAATTCAACAACAATGAATGAATAATTGGGTTATTTTTAGTTACTAAGTAGAAGTGAAGAAATAGTATTTCTTTTTCCTTTAGTTGCACATGCCTCCAATTCATCATTTTGGTGCTGCCGTATTCTCAGATTCACCCCACGAATCAGGTGCATGACGCAGGTCAGATCTGGATTAATCAGGGCAAAACCTTAAATACCGAATAAGATTAAAAAAAAAAAAATTTGGTCACAAACATAAAACAAGAAGAAAGTCAAAGCCATTAACCAAGGAGAAAAATCAAATTATTTCAAAAAAAAGAAAGAGAGAAAAATAAAATTCTTTCTTAAAAAATCTGAAGCATTTCTCTTATTTTTGTTACCCATTTACTCATATTTTTAGATTCCTAGTCCCCACAGTATTTACCCCCACTTAACCATCATCAACCTTTGGGGGTCCACTTTAAGTTGTCATTTCTGATTTTTGGTTAACTCTCAATTTATGATTTTGCATGGTTTCAACCGTGTGATGTCTTTCTCTTTTTTTTAATACCATTTGACTTCTGTCTATCACATGGTTCAGATTCATAGTTTATTTGCTTTGTTTTCTTTTTGGTGGGGTCTGCTAAACTTGAACATTCCTTTTATCCATTAAAGTATTTTGGTGATTTTCAACCCTGCCATTTTGTATTTTTTATATTGAAATTTTCGGCCTTTCCAATAAAACTTTAAACCCTTTTTCAGTTACTTTATGCTTCCCAAAAAAGGCTGGAAACTTTAGGTTCAAGTTTTGATATACTTGAATTAAAAAAGGGTTTCTTTTCTTTTCCTTTTTCTTGCATTATTAACACACCCAACTGCATAGGAATTTTAATCGAATTGGACCCAAATTTATTTTCATTTTCATTCCCTAATGCCCCTTTAATTGCATCTTATTGGGGACCAAATCAATCTTTCTCAATCTCATGGATTAAAAATGGAGCCAGCTAATAGGCTGGTGGTAGTGACAGAGAGAATTACCTAACACACACGCTTTAATTTGGGCTTTCGGGTCAACAAAATGGAGCCGAAATCGGGTTTCAATTACTTCAATAATTATGATTATTGATTTATTATATATAATTTGTCTCTTAATCAAAAAGTTGTATTGCACTCTACCAAAGAAAAATAAAAAGATTATTATCATGGTCTATGTAAAGTAAAGGACGTGTTAATGATATAATTTGGGATTAATAAATTGATTTTTGAAAGAAAAATGATCATTCATCATAAAAATGTTGGGATGTCAACGGATTAATTAAACATTGATTAATATTATTATTAGTGTTTACAATTACATAATGAAAAAAGATATAGGATATGAATGTGAGCACCAATATTATCCCCACATGCCACCATATGATATGACATCACTCTTACTTTGCCAGTGGCCTCATTTCACTTAGGTCAACCCACTTGCATCTCTTTTCTCATACCATTTACTCAAGTTAACATCATCTATCTTTTTCATTCATTCTCTTTTTTTCATATTTTAATCTTTCTTAGGATATAATCATCAAGAATCTAGCATATCAAACTTCCTAAATTCCTATGATGTCCTAAATAACATGTATTTTAAATTAATTTTTTTTAATTATTATAATATAATAATTGATGTTACAATATAATATATTGTACCATTACAAGGGGTATAGCATAAAATGAAATGTTCACTATTGATCTAATGGTTAAGAACTTAAAATTAGCAATCATGAGTTATGGTGAAACTTGAATATCTATCTTGTACCCTATTCCATCCTCTTTTTAGTATAATAACAATCATCTTTTCTAATGTGAAATAGAAAATAAATATATAGTATCTAAATACATAAATGTATTACATTCACATTATTATTATAGTATATATATTATAAAATAAAATAACAACATGAAGACAAAACTATGGTTTGTTGATTAATGAAAAGTGTTTCCCCCCCCCCCCCCCCTCCTCTTTTTCTCCCCCTTTATATGAGCTATAAATCTATGCTTTATTGCTAACTACATATATAATGATAATGATAATGATAATGACAATAATAATAGTAGATAATTTAATGAAAGGGAGAGGACATAATTAATTTAAGAAAAAAAGGTGTAAATGGCAGCCATGTTACTTAAATTATTATTATTATTATCATTAATTTTTACAGCTGGGGAATCTAATGTACAATTTCATTATAGTAGCTTTTTAGATTCTAATAACATGCACATATTAGTCTCCCATAATTTCCCCACTAAAATCATCCATATCAACTTCCCATATGCTCCTAATTAAGCCAACTTTGCTGTCTCTTTCAATATATTCATGCATCCATAAAATTAAAATTGGATCACAAAAATTTCGAATTCCGAAATTTCCCTTGACTTTTCTTGCTCTTCTCAAATTGCCCCAAAAGAGATGAACAAAACTTACAAAAGGGCTAAAACAAAAAGAAAATTAATTCTATCTTAAATTTTTATGTTTTAGTTTCTCAAAATACTCCTTTTCATTTTCCTATATTTTATTTTATCAGTTGGGTCCCCACCAGCTTTCTCGTCATTCACTCATAAAAAAATTTATTAAAGGAAAAAAAAAGAACGGACCTTTTTCCTCTAAAAAACATAAGAAATTCTCACCTTTCTCTCTATCTTTCATTTTCTACCAAAGAAATGGAGAGCCAGAGAACTGTAGACAACAAAGAAGCCAAAAATCTATCACCATGCAGCAGTGGAAGAAGAAGCAGCCATTCAAGTTCACCCGAATTCGAGTTCTGGATGGTCCGAAACCCGTCTTGTCCTCAACCCGATCTCATTTCCGCTGATGAACTCTTCGTTAATGGTGTTCTTCTTCCTCTACATCTCTTGCCCAACAAACAACCAGAAGAGAACCCCCAACCAGACCCAAAGACAGAACCTTCGGAACCTCCTATACCCGACCCAGAACCCGAGCCTGGTCCTCCTATAACGTCGGAGCCGGTTCCTGTCTTGTCAGCTTCGAAACGGTGGAGAGATATTTTCAAAAAAGAAAAGGGCAAAAATGGAAGCAAAAGTCAAGAAGACAAGGATAAAGAGAAAGAGAAGAAGAAGGAAAAGAAGAGTCAGAGTCAAAGCGGAGCGAGTCCAGCGGAGTTGAATATAAATATTTGGCCTTTTTCACGGAGCAGATCCGCCGGTACTAGCGGGACCCGACCCAGGATGACCGCAGGAGCTGCAGGCACCCGGAAGGTGAGTAGCGCCCCGTGTTCCCGAAGCAACTCAGCCGGTGAATCCAAGTCTAGGAAGTGGCCGAGCAGCCCCAGTCGGGCAGGGGTTCATTTGGGGCGAAGCAGCCCAGTTTGGCAGGTTCGGCGTGGAGGTTCCGGCGGTAAGAGCTTCGATGCTATGGCTCGGAGTGCTGAAAAGAGTAGCGGAAAAAAAGAAGTAACCGAAACTCGTCGCGGTAAAACCGGTAGCGGTGGCAACGGTAATAAAGCTAAGGTTTTGAATTTGAACGTGCCAATGTGTATTGGTTATAGGCATCATTTGAGCTGTAGAACTGATGAAAATAGTACCATTTTTACCGGTGTTAGCACCGGCAGCAATGGCGTCCGTGGCCGCAGCAGCAGCAGCGGTCTTGACGTTGGAAGTAGGAGTAATAATTTCTTTAATTTCCGCAATCTTTTCACTAAAAAAGTTTATTAAGTGTGTTAATTAATTAATCATGATTAACCTCTTCTCTTCTCTTTTGAATCAGCTATATTTTAGTTAAAAAATTTATAGTTTTCCTGTTTATCCTTTTGTTTCCCCTTCCACCCACTTTAAATATTCCTCCTGTAAACAGAAAATTGGTAGTTTCTCTCAAGTCTTACCACCTGTAATTTGTTAAACTTAAATACTAGTTCTACTAAGTATTTTAATTAGAGATGTAGATTTTCAGTTTCACCATTCCAAAAAGTTGTTTCACTTTTTTTTTTGTTAGCTTTATTTTATTTTTTTAAATTTCGTTTTTCATTGTTTTAGGCTTCGTTTAGTAGAGCGGTGCGATTGACACTGTTTGACAACTGTACAATGAGATTATACTATACAGATTAGATTATATACCGTACAGATGAGATTATTAGAGCAGCGATTGAAACGGAGTTTACACTTAAACTCCGTTTGATCCTAAAACAGTGATGAATCAGTCAAACGGTGGTGAAACAGTCAAACGGTGGTGAAACGGTTACAGATAAAAAGCCTTATTCTATAATCTATACATTCATGTAATTAAATATCTTGGTCTATATTATATATTAGTTAAATTTTTCATCAAATTATTAAAATTCATCTTCCTTGGGGCTTTAATAATTTTATTGTTGCTAAGTAGTAGTATTTATTATGATTGGCGTTTTGCCTTGCGCCTTATGGCAGCCAGGCTGCCCGGCCAATCCATATAAACCAGATGATCTTTCTGCTTTAATAATTCTCATTGTGGCAACCAAGCTCTGCGCGTCGTAATATTACGTAAAATCAATTTCAAACTGATGGGGAAAAATAGGCTTAATTTTAGAACTAGAACTGATTCTTAATAAATACACATCGTTTTCACTTTGAATACTTGGGAGTTCAATTAAAAAAGGGAGTTGTTTCGGTATATTTTGAGTTGAAATGCGATCTACCTCTGAATAAAATTTAATGAAGAGAAAGGAACCAACCAAAACCAAACCAAACCAAGCGCAATGGCATCTAACTTGGTACGAACAAGAACTTGATCTACTTGTATAATAATAATAATAAAATAAATTAATTAAGTAGTAAAAAAACATATCCAGATTCTAATCAAAAACAAAACAACTCAACCGTGCATCTTAAATTAGGTACCAAAAACATTAATAATTTCATCAATCTTGTTAGGTTGTCGGGGACAATGGCCCATATTGATTGTGTATGTAACTGATTTATTAATTATTATACTAGTATTATTATAAAGAGTAATACTAATATATTATATATTATGCCTACAAAAGAAAAAGGTTCCTTTAATTGTAACTTCTAAGATGGTTCTTAATAAGGGACAAGAAGATGAAATATACTTTGACAAATTATATAATACATCGGCGGTAGAGTTTAGCAGACTACACAAGCGGGTTCTGAAAGGTGACATGTGTTCTCTAGGGACTAGATTGAAATATTAAAAACTTAATTAATTAAAAAAATGGACATGTGTCAACTCCACAACCCGCTTGTGGAGTCCAAAATTTACACCACCGGTGTATCAAATAATTAACCATATACTTTTATATTTCTTTTGTTGTTAATTAATGGAGTACATTACATGACATCAATGATAGACGAGGCTTTTATTTGAACATGTTTTACTTGAGCCCAACAACTAACCAAATGAAACCCAAGTTTGAAATTTGATTTACCCCAACTCTGTCTGGCCCAAAAATAGGCAAAAGGAGAAAGCCCATGAAATGGAGTCGCTAAACAATTTTGGCAATTTCCTCACTTGACAATACTAGTAATTTTGTAAAGTACTATAAAAAAATGTCAGGGTTTGAAAGTAAAATAAAATTTTCCTCCTTAAAAAATGGGATTTGTCTTTGTGTTCAATTCTAGTGGAAATTTTTCTTTTCTGCAAGGAAAGCGGGTAGCATAGAATTCTCAAAATAGTGGAAAACAATAGATTTAATCTTGGATTCAGTATTCTGGAAAAGACTTGAAGAAATTTGGGTTTGCCAGTTTCCACAGACTCCGAACGGTCACATCTAGCAGAAACTTTCCAATTAAGGACAGAGTTGGGGCAGGCTTTCAACCTTCACGCCCCTCCACACTCTGAAACTCACACGGGAAAGAAGCGAGTTTGACTCATCATTCAAATTGTATTTTACATTTTTATTTACTCAACAGAGACTCTAAAGTAAAGAGAAAGTCCTAGTTTTTCTCCAGTCTTCAATGGCGGTTTTGCAGCGACTGTTAAGGACTGCTCGATCATGGCGGAGGATCGCCCCTGCCAAAACCCTAAACCCTTCACGTGCTCAATCACGCGACTTCACTTCGCCTTTCTACCACCGTAAGTTTCTCTCTCTCCCTATCTTTCTTCTTTAGTATTTGTTTATTTTTAAGATAGTAGATGTTCTGATTTTAAAAGTTTTTGGAGGTTGCTTCATTGAATTTTACTGTTATATATAATGACTAACATTGTTTTCCAAAAGCGGACTTGCTTTGTGAAATTAGGAAGTTTTGCTTTGGCTTAAAATGGTATTCGGAGAAAGATTGCCTTTGTGTGTGTATATATTACTGTGGCTCATTGCTAGTGAAGTTTTAGGCATTTTAGCCGATGCTTAGTTTAAGGTTGCCTAAAAAATTTGAACAAGGGGAATAGGAAATAGAGTGTTTATTGTTTTTTTGATTTTTTTTTAATTATTGGCACATCAGGTTCCTCTGGATGTTCAAAGGGTTCTATTGGATCAGAGGTACAGCAGTTAAGGTTTGTGGCTGCAGCTTCAGGGTCATACTCTATACTTCCAGCTCTTTTAGCTAGTTTGCTTGGAGCTGGAATGATAGAAACTGCTTATGCTGATGCTGATGCTGATGCTGATGCTGATGCTGATGAGGTTTGTGCAATTCATACTTCTTGGATATAGATGCTAATGCTTCCGAGCATTTCTACTGTTTTTGTACTTTATTTTTGCATACTTTCTGTAATCAGTATTGTTGTTTGCTGAATTTTGATGGCCTGCACTCATTTGCACTGTTCACATTGTTAATCTGAACATGTCAAATGTCATCCGCTGTTTCCAAATGGAGAATTGTGTTAGAATGTGTACCATAAGCTTATATTACTTGTCATGATGATTTGAAGCTGCATTACTTGAATTGGTTTAAGATAAAACTAGCTTCCCGCAGGTTGCTGCCAAACCTCCTCTTCCATCGGAACCTCCTGCAAATCATGCAAACCTTGAGGAAATTGCCAAGAAAGAGCGGCAGCGAATTGAAGACTTGCTTAAAGATAAAGGACTGAGATATGGTTCTTATCCACGGTTTACTGTTGCTGTCAAGGGCCAAAAGGTTATTTTAATTTGTCTAAGTTTATATCCAACTTTTCATGGATATCCTATTCTTATCTACTACTCATTTTCATATGTAAATTGGTAATACTATTTCTGGTTATCTGAAGTATTGTTAATTTGAGTATACTTGTTATAGGTTGCTATAAAGTTTCAGATTCCTCCTTCATGCGAAATTGCGCAATTAATTGCGAACCTAGTTTCAAATTTAGGACTGAAGGTTGAAGAGCATGGTGGTGGTTCAGATATGCTATTGCGTGCATGGGACAGGTTGTCAATGCTAAAACTTTTTCTATCAATACACCTTATATTGCACTTATTTTGGCATTAAAAATGTTTGAATTGATTAGGTTTCTCCAACTTTTTGTTTTCCAGTTCAGTAGCTTGGCAGCTGACACTTAATCCACTAGAGAAACAGAAGGAAACTGGAGTGAGTGAGGGACATTCAGTAGAGAAGAATGGAGATAGAGGGGATTTATGCATCCTTATTTTCCATTCACTAATAAGTTCGGACAAAGCGGTTGGTCTTATTCTTACAGTTTCTATCAATATTGTTGTATGTTTGTGATTGCATTATTCTTTTTATACTTTACAACAAAGTAACTATATAATCAGCTGTACAAATTGTTATAGGAAATTGAATTCATGAAGCAAGGAAGTTTGAACCCAAAGGAGCTTGATGCCTTGGTGTCTGTCTTACAATTAGCTGGTGGAAAGTTGGGACAAAATAAGACTACGATAAGAAGACCAATGGAAGGTTCCCCACAGGTGCCTTCTGTAGAAAAATCAATCACTAGCCTGGAGGCGATGGGGGTGAAAATTTACGGGCTTGATGCACTACATCAAACTTCCTCGAACAGTGATATATCATGGGACAATATTGCTGGATATGATCAACAAAAAAGGTGTGTGAACTCAATGGATATTATGTCTTGTCGATCCAAATTTCATCAAACATAGGTTTTAACTTCTACAATTGATTGATTTGAAATGCAAAGATGGCGTTCCTTAAGATATATGTAACTTGTTCTTCAGGGATATAGAGGACACTATTTTACTGGCTCTAAATAGCCCTAAAGTATATGATGATATTGCTCGTGGGACTCGCCGTAAATTTGAATCAAATAGACCTAGAGCAGTGCTCTTTGAAGGGCCTCCGGGTTTGCATTTCAACTCATAGTACATTATTGATTTTTGTTGTTGAAAATGTAATTTTGAGCTAATTTGGTTGCTTTGAAATTTTAAATATTGTGTAGGTACAGGGAAGACGTCTTGTGCTCGTGTTATTGCTAATCAGGCGGTGAGCTACAAAATTTTTATCTAGAACATTGATGATCACCATGCACATTCACTGATAGACACTCTTGATTCATGTTTGAAATAAAATGCTTATGAACTTATTTTATTCCTTGTAGAATAAGTCATAGTAATATGACAGTTTCTTTATGTAGTTTTGTGATTTGCATCTATGATAAACTGAAGGTGTGCATTTGCACAGGGTGTCCCATTGCTCTATGTTCCATTAGAGATTGTTATGTCAAAGTACTATGGTGAAAGTGAACGCTTACTGGGGCAAGTCTTCTCTCTTGCCAATCAGCTCCCCGATGGTGCTCTCATTTTTTTAGATGAGGTAAATGAAGGAATCAGTGATTAATCAACACTCAACAGTCCCCCTTTTTTTCCCCTGAGCCATTGGTTTCCATATTAAATTTCTACCTTAAGTTGATATGCATTTGTTTGTAAACAATTGTTGATAAGACTTGTCTCTGTTACAGGTTGATGCCTTTGCCATTGCTCGTGATGGTGAAATTCATGAGGCTACACGTCGATTGTTGTCAGTGCTATTGCGACAGGTTCAATTTCAGCTACTAATGAAAATAGTCTTAGTTAGTCTGTTTAAAAGGTCAACTCATGGGTTTTTTAGGCTTTAGGAGCATTTTTCTCATCATTTCCAGCATGCATTGGCCTTTACCCAAAAAATAAAAGCAACAGCTAATAGGGAATGCCTATTTTCATGCAGGAAATAAGGCCTGCTAACCATAGTATTTCCTGCATAAAAATTTGCAGCCTTTTAGTTATTGGCTCTGTCTCTTAGCGAAACTGTTGTGCAGTCTTAATTATTAAGCTAACCAAGAATTTCCATATCCATGCTTAAACAGAATAAAACATATGGCTGTGAAGTAGAAATTGGATTTGTATTCTTATGAGATTTGCTTTTCTTCATCCACTGTTTATGCATTTTTGAATCCTGATTATGCCCATGGAAAGCATTCCAAGAATCATATTTTGCCTCATCTTACACAGGAAGTATAAGCTAACCAGTTTTAATGCAATCCTCTATCATCTATTGCGTAAAGATTATTTGTGCTTGCTGGACACAAAAGTAATGGTGTTTTTGTGGTTGAATTAATGAAAATGTACTATTGTTTTTGCAGATTGATGGATTTGAGCAAGACAAGAAAGTGGTTGTCATTGCTGCAACAAATCGAAAACAGGACCTTGATCCTGCATTAATTAGGTATGAATATGCAGTCTCTCATGCAGAGACTTATAATACCTTAAACTGATGGAATTGTTTCCAACTCACACCTTCTTTGTTCACAGTCGTTTTGATTCATTGATTGAGTTTGGCCTCCCTGATGAGCAAAACCGTCGCGAAATAGCAGCTCAGTATGCAAAGCATCTTGCTGAATCTGAGTTAGTTGAACTTGCTCGAGTCACAGACGAGTAAGTCCAACTTTTATATCCTCATTTCTTGGTGGAAAATTTCAAATATGACCAACTATATATTCCTAAAAGCTACTTGTTTCTTTACTTGTCTTGTATCTATATCTATATATTTCCTACTGGTATTAATGGAACCTCCTTTCGTTTAGTTTATGATAAAGCTTTGTAAACATGATTTATCTTCCGCCCTTAATGTGGAATCTTCTCTTTTTCCTTACTCCTACCATAATGAATTTGGAACTTATAGTAGCTTCTCACTTATATACTGATCATTGCCATTTCTTATTCCCAGAATGTCAGGGAGGGACATACGTGATGTGTGCCAACAGGCAGAGCGCTCATGGGCATCAAAGGTATAGTTACCCATTTCTCAAGTCTTAAACTCTCAACATGTTTTGATCTTTTCCACAACACTTTGATTTAATTAGATTTAACTATGAATTTCACAGCTTATTCGAGGAAAAGCAACTAATAACGAAGAACAACAGTCTCTACCACCTTTGGAAGAATACATTAAAAGTGCCATGAACAGAAGAAAGGCTCTACTCAGCATTGCAGAGCAGAGAAAACAAGACCCAAAATCGCAATCGAAGAAACCTCATTTAGATTTCTTATAAGAGCAATCAATAGATCATTAGGTGATTAAGTATATAGAGAGACTCAATTATGATAAATATCTGCAGTAAGCATTAAGATCCTCAATCATTGTACATACATTTCATAGATAGCCAAAGGTTATTATTTGACCTATTCCCAAATACAGAAGCTTTTCACTTTTGAAGTATAGTGAAACTTCAAGAGATTAAGTTGCACTGCAGCAAACTCAGCAGCAAAGCTCCTTGCCTGCATTAACCAATGATAGTAACTGAGTCAACTCGATTATTACTAACTCCTACGAGAGATAAGTGTTAGTGGTATTTAATTTACCTAACAGAGGAATCCTTTTGTTCGTCCTCCTCTATACGCTTCCTCTTCCTATTATAATTGTTCTCTCCAGCAACAAACGAAGCGATCTGGGATTGAGTTCGCAACATCATCCGAGTCAACTCGGCCTCCGATTCCGCCCTCCGCTTCTCCGCCTCACATCGTGAAGCTTCCATTGATTTGACCATCTCCATCCCGGCCAATTCCATCCTAAGCATCGAGTCAGAGAAGACACGGAGACTCGCCGATAGATCGTTCAACGGAGTCGACTCACATTCCGAGTCGCAGCTATCGGAGTCAACACTACTCGGTGGGTCGTTGGAATCTTCCTCATCGAGGTTTCGAGTGTTGGATAAGAACCCAGCGTCGCAGGCGTATTGTAGACGTTTCTCGCCTTTGCTGGCCGTCCGGTTCAGTCCTGTACGACCACCATGGTCAGCCATTGACGGAAATTTGAGTGCTTCCCTCTCTCACCGTCAAGATCAGTAAAAGGAAATCCAACAACAACTGGTAAGTGGTAACTGGTTGGTTAAAGCAACTAAACCCACAATGAGATTCCATGTCAGCAGCATTTGTTCCATGTCAGGGCCCACATTCGATTCGAGCATCAATGGCCCTGGATGGAGTCTTATTGATTTTTCTTTTTCAAATTAAAAAGAAAAAAAAAGTTCTTGAACAGATAAACTATATAATCATTAATTAATCACCCACATGCTTGCAAGGAAATCTTGTACGAGAAGGCTGAAGAAGAAGAAGAAGAAGAAGAGGAACCCTAAAAAGAAAAAAAAGAGAGAGATGATGGAAATTAATGGTCCAACAACAATAGTATGTACAATTTTAGGAATGAATGAATCGTCCTACTGTTACAAAGCATGCTCCAAGTGTGAAACAGTAATGCCAGACAGCCCTTCTCATGTCTTTTGCCAGAAATGCAACCGTTCTTTCCCTTACAAACGTTTGTTCCGTCTTGTTGTATGTTCTTTCTAACCCCTTTTTTCTTGTCTTGCTTTTCAGTTTTCATTAATCTTAGTCATCCTCTTATTTTGTTGGTGTTTTTGGCAGTTGTCAATAGCATGGGGCAAAAAGGTTTTCGACGTGGTGTGCTTCGACAGGGCTGCCAAAGACATCTTTGGTTGTTCTGCTCAGGAGTTCTTCGACTTTGACACTCTTCACCCTTTTGCCGGTATCTTTCTTTCTTTTAACAATGTCGATCTGAATTTGCAATTTAGAGAATTTTTGTCATATGATCTGCAAAATGCTTGGAAGTGTAGCTTAAACCATTAAAGACTACCTAATTGTGGGTAATTTTGTAAGGAATTGTTCCTTTCAATTCACTCGGTTCCCTGGCTTCTGATCAAAACCTGATTTGTCACAATGGGAATTTGCCTTGTTTGATGTTTGTACAGTTAAAAGTGCTAGTGATGCTTTGGTTGGAGAAATGTTCAGAGTAACTTTGAAGAAAGCAGTAAAGCGTGATGCAGAACATCTACGAATGACAGAAGTTGTTCCTCTGAGATCTAATTTTAAGCCAGTAATGATAACCTTGAAAGAACAATATCAAGCAATTTATGGAGCTAAAGACCAAGTATAGCAACGAGATTTCCTAAGGTTGTTTCTTCTTTTGTACTATCTTTTTGCTTTCATTGTACAGAAAAATGGGGAAACAAAGCTCGGTTCCACTAGCTGCTGGCTATATGGCTATTCTTATTATCAATTAATGAGAAACAATGGACTATTCATCTACAGAACAAATCTGTTTCTTATGCTTATTCTAATTAGATGTTCATCACTATAATGAACAACATTGATCAACAAGTTTTGTGGGGAACCCAGTTGGGAACTTGGGAGTGTCTCAAATGAGGGAGGCTGGCTGGCTTTCCCCTGTATCTAGTTTTGAGCATCAATAATGATGCTTTTTGTCCATCCGTTTCTTCAAACTTAGCAGTCCTAACTAATTTATGATTCTTCCTTTACAAAGTTTCTTCCTTTATCAAATCCAGAAAAGGGGCGCTTGAATGAAGTAAAGACTCGAACAAAGCCAGTTGCATATAAGATCATACTCGCCAGCATACATAAGCGCTAGATGTCATCTTAAAGAATGGCAGTCAAATTCAAGATCACTCATCCTGTCCATAATCAAGGCTTCATATACAATGCCTCCGATTCCTAGCGCATCTTTAACTGATTTTAGATTTAGGAATGTCTCCATGTATGAGATTGAGAAGTACCAAAGCGTTTGATTGTCTGCACATTGACATAATACTCACAGGTTGTGTTTGTAATTTCATTACTAAAAATTCCAAGCAGTTGATCCATCAAGTTTGGGCCGAAATGGGCTAACATTTCCATTTCATGGGTTGATTAAGCTAAGCGTAAAGCCCAATTTGAGGCATAAAAAGAGACATGAACCTTAAAAGGACCAAAGAGTTAGTAGATTTGGGCTTTGTTTTCCAAAGAAAATACTATATACAACCCAGCCGACAACATTTCTGTCAATTATACGCCAATCCAGTTTTTTTTGTGCTGTTTGACCAATTTAGAAAGGGAATTAAATGTAGCGAATGTGAGGCGATTCCAATTAATATCCAAAACGATAATTTAAAAAAGAAGAAAACATGGCACGTCCGTCCATGTGTCAATAAACAAAGTTACGCTTAGCTTACTCTATTAGTCTTTGGTTATTATTTTAGCTTTAGCTATTAGCTATAGAGCCAGGGAATCTCTTCTTTAGTGTTCTCACTTTCTCTCTCGAAACTTTTTTCTCAATCAGAGAATACAGAATCAAACAAAGCCAATGGCTTCACGTGACAAGAAACCAGCCAAGCCCTCCAGCAGCCGCGCCGGTGGCATTCGCACGCTCTCGGATCTGAACCGGCGTTCTGGACCTGATTCCGACAGCGATTCCGATAGCCCCCAGGAGTACTATACTGGTGGCGAGAAAAGGTCATTTCTTCTCATGTTTTTCTGTTTAATTTCCTATTTTTCTTCTTGCTTACTGTCCGAATCTTTAATTGATTGATGTGGGAATCTAAAGGTTAAGAATTGCCTGTAATTTATTGCTGAATTGCTATTGAAGTTTTAAGTTTGAGGATGATTTTGAAAATTACGAGAAAATGGGGAGGTTTGGCATTTTTAATTGAATTATACAGTGGAATTTGTGCTGTGAGATTGTTGTTTGGGAGAAGAACCCAATTCTTGGATGGATAGTTAAGTGAGAACTTAGTGGGGGTTTTTTGCCAGAGTTGTTAAAGTCTTTACCTTGTCGTTTGGGGGAGGTTCAATTGGGAGACTCTAAGATATGAAGTGTTGTTGGCAAGTTAATGTTGCAAAGTATATTGCTTTTCACATTGAAACTTAGCTTTTTGTTCCTTCTGAATCCTCTGCCAGCGAGACCATATGATGGAAACTAGAACCGATAAGTGGAATGGTAGGCTTCTCTTTCTATTTGGATGGTAGTTTGAGACAGTTTATTCATAGACCACCTTCATGAAGTTCCATTAGCTGTTGTAAGAGACCAAGCTTTAGTCGGCCATGGTTTCTTTATCTCAAAATTTTGGAGAATCTCAAACATTAGTTATTAAAAGGAACCTGCATTTTCCAGAGCAGTGAATCATGTTAAATTAGTCATTTAAATACAGATTCTAAGGGTAAATAGTATGATTTGCTTTAGTATTAGATTTGAAAGGATCTTAATAAGCTGTGTTACTTTATCAGGCAGTTGTTATGATGCGCATGTTGCTTGAGTTGGCAGCCATTACTCAATGGACAATGGCAATTGTTGCAATCTAAGATATTATGTGAAATGCTTAAGTTTGATTGATTTTAACTCTAATCTTTGCAGTGGCATGCTTGTTCAAGACCCTACAAAGAATAATGATGTCGATGAGATTTTCAATCAAGCTAGGCAACTTGGAGCTGTAGAAGGGCCTGTTGAAAATCTCCGTCCATCATCAAGTTCAACAAGTTTTACTGGAACTGGTAGATTACTCTCGGGGGAAACTGTACCTTCTGCACCTCAGCAGCCTGAGGCTGTTTCTCACAATATAGTTTTCTGGACCAATGGTTTCACTGTAAATGATGGCCCCCTGAGGAGGTTGGATGATCCTGAAAATGCATCTTTCTTAGAGGTAATATTGATTAGGATTTAACACCTGAGAAAAAAAAAGAATTAATTAAAGTAGAGAACTAAGTGACTTAGTTGTTATTTGGAGGTTTATGATTCCTTATCACTTTTTGGAGTGAATAGCCAGTTCTATGAATGGAATTACTAAGTTTGGTCCTTTACATTCTTCTCCTCTCGACCTCTCCATTTCATTAATCTTGCAAAGAGGGGTTTCATTCAATATGTTCATCTTTTAAGTGTGAATTAACTGTTGGTTCTGCTTCAGAATCTCTCTCTCTCTATTTTTTTGTTGAAAACTTGGCTGCATCTCATTGTGTAGAGTATCAGAAAGTCTGAGTGTCCAAAAGAGCTTGAACCTGCTGATAGAAGATCTGCTGTTCATGTCAACCTGATAAGAAGGGATGAGAACTACCCTGTGAGTACCTCTCTCTCTCTCTTTCGCACACACATATAATAGCATTCTGTTTTAACAGTAAGTTTGTAACTGGTAGAATTTTGAATGAGATGTAAAGGGCTTCTTCAACATTTGCATCTATGTGTCCTTTCTTAACATTTATAGAAGACACTATTTGAGGATGTCAACGAGTATGTTTGTCTTCTTGTAGGAACCAGAGAAGAAGCGCCATGTAGCATTTCAGGGTGTAGGAAGAACTCTTGGTAGCAGCAGTAGTTCGGCAGCTCCTGAAGCTACTATCACTTCCAGTCCTGTCAACGCATCTCCAGACCCTTCTCCTGGCCTGATCGTAGATGAAAGTTTACCATCAACCTCAATTCAGCTTAGGTTGGCCGACGGGACTCGCATGATAGCCCCCTTCAATCTACACCACACGGTCAATGACATCCGTACCTTTATCAATGCATCTAGGCCGGGGAGTGCAACAAATTATCAATTGCAGATTATGGGATTCCCTCCTAAACTCCTTACTGATCCAACCCAAACCATAGAGAAGGCGGGCCTTGCCAATTCTGTGGTCATCCAAAAATTCTAGCTGGCCTGCATGGAAAATGCCTATCTAAGTCATTACTAAGGCTGCTTATTGTACCAACAGTTTGAACGATTGTGAACCATTACTATATATACGGAAGCAGATTTTGATGGCGGATTGTGGTTGAATGTGATTGAAATGTTAAATCTCATTTTTCTCATTGGTTGCTTTTTGTTTGAACCTATCAAGTGAGAAGAACTCGTTATTTGCTCAACTTGCTTATAGGAAAACGATAGAGTTTTAATTGCCTCCTTCCGTTTCCTGTAAAACCCAACAAGCACTTTTTAAGAATCCAGTTTTCCTTCAACACAAATATAGAATCACACAGATCAAATAGAGTACACTTTAATTTTATTGTAAAGCACACGATTTCCACGTGCGATTCCACTCTCGATGCTTTGGTAAGATTAACCAAAGGGGAGAGAGACAAGATCGGGGGGAATTGAGGATCGTGGCATCAGCATCTCTCTCTCACTCACTCACTCACTCCTTGCATAGAGTCCAGCCCAACAGTTTTATCGCCATTGATGGTGGTATATAGATTAGACAGGGAAAAAGCAAGATGTCGGCCAGAAGTATCAAAAATACTTCCATTAGAAAGATTTATGCAATCGGGTTTGGTCGACTAAAGGGGCCCCTCAGCTTTCATGTGCCAGCCACGAACCACATGACACAAACAAACCTCTCGCTGCCCTTTGCTCCAAGTTTTTGTGCCTTTATACCCAAAAAATATTGAACAATGAGATGATGATCGGTATAATTCGACTATATGGAAGGGAGTCTTGTCATGAAACAGAATTGGGAAAACCCAACTATGTAGTATAATTATAATAATGGAATAAAACGACAAGCCTTACCACCCTCCCTTTTTGTTGCACATTTATGAATCAAACAATATAAACATGTATTATGTCAAATCCACCTTCTAAACACTCTTAATTAAGCTATAGCTAGCTAGTGTCATCCAACTGCTTGACAAGAGTAATGGATAAATTTAGCTTTTTGATAAGGATCGATGGTGTGGGGTATTCACTTGTGCGGTAAAGATGAGATTTGAAAGCATCTTTATAAGTTGACCCATGATTTAACCATAATCATCCTATTTATGGCCACTAAACAATGTTTTTGATCTAATAATTAGTGAAAAAAGCTGCTTTGCTGTCAAGATTAGGGGTTTTCTCTTGTTGTATTGTTTTAGACTCGCGAGACTATTTTCTTTTGAGTTGGGAGTTCAAAAAGTTAAAACACCTTAATAAATGTGATTCATAATTCTAATTTAATCTTATAGTATATTTTTGATAATTACTTCCTCCGTTCCATATTATCTGTCCCTTTTGGGTCAAATTAATCAAACATTTGACCATTAATTACAAAAAATATATATACAATCAAATTTTCAAAAAATATGTTTTAAAAAGTTTAAGACTTAACTTAATCAAAATATAATTTTTTAAACTTTATTTTTATATAATTTTTTTATAATCGAAGGTCAAAGTTAGGAAACTTTGATCGAAAAGGGACAGATAATATAGGACCGAGGGAGTAATTTATATCATAACGTGGGCAGCCTTCATGTGAAAGCACTTTGATGATCATCTTTTCACTAGCTAGTTGTAACCACGAAATTATATCTTAAATCTTATTTTAGCAAGGGGACAAATTAAAGAGAATAACCAAAATAAGGTGAATCTAAGTTTATAAATTCTTATCCCAAAGTCAACATCTAGTTGTCCCACAATAATTTAACATGGTTACTATTAATTTTATTTTATAGTGAAAAGAATTACTGTATAATTTACTCCCTCAGTTTCATATTATCTGTCCCTTTTGGGTCAAAGTTTCCTAACTTTGACCTTTAATTATAAAAAAATTATATAAAAATAAAATTTAAAAAATTATATTTTGATTAAGTTAAATCTTAAACTTTTCAAAACATATTTTTTGAAAATTTGATTGTATATATATTTTTTTGTAATTAAAGATCAAATGTATGATTGGTTTGACCCAAAAGGGACAAATAATATGGGACGGAGGGAGTAATTATAATAGAGGAATAGTAATTAAATAATTTTATATTCTACTATATATTTCACCAAATGCTAGTAGTTACTAAAAATGGAAAAAAGAAGTAAAAGGCTTATTAAGCTTTTCCGAATTCCACTAAGTTGCCGTCTAAACGAGGAAATATATAGTGGATATAACTTTTTTTTAGGTAATAGTTTAGTGTATAAGTTTTCATATACAATAATATTATTAATCACGAATTAATGAATGTTCTAAACGATTAATAACATATAGTATATGAAAATATATAGTGGATATAACTTTTTTTTAGGTAATAGTGGACATAACTTAATTAGTGCCAAATCATTACAAAAACATAAACTTATTAGCGATAGCTGAAAGGTGATTAATTTTATTATAAATTTTAATTACTTACCTTATCTGACAAAACATAACTAAAAGCATCGAAACTAGATATGGAGAATAGAATTATTTTCAAATTCGCTCATCATAATTTATATCCACGACCACTCGTGTGATATATAGTGCTAGTATTAAACAAGTCTATCATTATATATAGAGCATATAGATAATGAATCCACTTAAAATTATTATTACTCTTAAACACTTTTCATTTTTTTATTCACTGTTGATCTTACTTTTCAATTAGCCCAAAAGGGAAAAAGGAAGAAATTAAAGAAAAATTTTACTTTTTCATAATTATCATAATTGCAATTCTCTTATATTGACTAGTCAAGAATACTTAACATTTTTTTTTAAGAAAAAAGATTACTTAACATTTAAACTCTAATAATTTTTTTGGGTAGAAGGCAGTACTAAGTAATTATTACTGGTAGTTAGCAGTTAGCATATTATATGTTCTACAATATAATTAAATTGTAAAAAAAGTTTCGTTTTATAGTAAAAAAGTTGATTATCTTTCTAATGATAGCTTTAATTACCAAACTTTCTACAGCTTAATATTATTAATAATAATGGTTAAAAAGGGTTGGAATTGATCAATTGCAGAGCAGTACTGAGAGGGGCTCATGACACGAAGTTGGTCAAGGAGACTAAAAAAAAGCTCAAAAGAAAGAAAAAATGAAAAAGGGTTAAGAGAAAATATACTCTCCTAATTAATATCTAATCCATACCATCCATCTTTCAAAGTTTGAAACTTTATTTAATTGAAAATTGAAATTCCAGGTCCAGGGTATAGCAGTAGCAGCAGAAGCTCAGCTGTTTCTTTTCTTCCTTTCTTTCTTGCTCTTTAATTTTTTTCCTTTCCTTTGCTTTCTTTTTTTTTTTTTTTTTACATTTTAAATTAAATAAATTAATAAATGATAGTAGTACTAGTATATATTAATATTATTATGATAGCTATCAATTATCATGCAACTGTGGATGGAAATGACGTAAAGTAAAATCAGAAAAGAAAAGCTTTTTTGGTTTGAAAGGAGGAGCTAGGCTTTGGCTTCCTGTCCCCTCCATAAAATCCCTTCACTTCTCCTCCACCAGTGACGTCTCTCTAACCTCTCTCTCTTTCTCTCTGCTTTTATTCTTATTACGCTGTTGTGACGGATTCGCGTACTATCTATACATATACATATATACTGATCATATCCCTTCACTTCGTATATATATACGTTCAAGCCAAGCCCTAGCCAGTAGCCACCCCTCCCTAATAATTAATAACCCTAGCCCTAACCTCCAGTCCCCTGAGATGTTCCTAGTGAAAAATGGAAAACAGATTAAGTCTCCTTTGGGTTTATTGGCTTTTATGGCAAATTTTACCTATGATGTTACAAACTATATATTTCTGCATATACGACCAAAAATAAAAGTAAATAAGAGCTAGAAACAAAGATTGGGAAAGAAATGAACCTATATATATATCTGCAGTAAAACTACTGTGTTTCCCTTGTCTTGATTTTCTTAATAATTGAGTGGGGAAGGGTCGAATCTCAGATTGAATATTTTTGTTATAATAAGCACGGAAAATTGACTACACCTTATACCTACTGATCTGATGAATATAGGGTATTTTAGTATTGTTTGTTTTCAGTTTAATCATCATGAACTTGAGTACTGTTACTATTATACACATTGAGATTGTACATAAAGAAGAAGGGTTTTCTTTATTGGCTGATAAAGAAAATGTAAAACCGGCGGGCAATTTTCAGGCGGACTCCGATGCCTCAAGTACTATGTAATCTGACAAGGCCATGTGTGCCAATGTGCACCAAGATTTAATAAAAACTATGCATGGACAATAAATCAAACTGAAGTTTTGCACATAATTTTACACATGGAAAAATATATACTTGCACAGCACAAGCACATCAGTTTTCTTTCTTTTGCAGTAGAATATATCAATATACATCTCTTTCAATGTACTCCCATGGCTGTGAAAGATTCTCCAAGACTAAAACATTTTGAATTTATAGCACAAATTGAAAATTAGAACATTTTGGAGTCACGGTTTGATCATCATTGCAGATGATTGTCCACCTGATGATCATAATGTAGTTACCAATGGAGTTGCTCAAAGCTTCTTACATTAATGTTACTTATAAACGTTGCAGCTAGCAATTCGAAGAAGTTGACAAATTAAATAACATTGCAATAATAATTATTAAGAAAATTCCATTGAACAAATTAGAACAAGAACCCGACATATGTATGGTATGGATCTAAAAGTACTTTGAAACAGTGAAAAAGGGCACAACTCGAAATGGGTACTTATATCCCTGCAGATAGGCATTGCAGAAGAGTGGTAGAACTTAGAAATAAAAGAGAGAGATAGCATAGCATAACATGGGGAAGTGTTATAGAAGGGAATTAGGGGCATCGATAGGGAGACAATAGAAAAGAGACAATTTGTTTAAGTTTGATTGGAGGTGGAGGATCACAGTCACAGGGCGACTGGGCGAGGGCCAGGGCTGAGAGAAGTGGAGACCTAAATAAGCTTTAATATGAGAGAGAGAGACATTCGGACTGTCCCACTTACTTTACCAGCTTTTCTATTCTTTTTCTTTTTAATTTCTATGTTAAATAATTGCGGATTAGATGCTATGACTGAGACTAACAATGAGTGTATAAGAGATTTTTAAAATCTCTAGGAAAAGATTTTGTCCATTGTGTTGCTCTTCTTAATTACTGACTCCTTTCCTTTCTCTCTTTTTCTATGAATTTTGATCTTAGCCCTTTTGGAAGCTTTATTTTCTTTGCACACTGCTTCAGGCTTCACCTTGCAGTTTTGAGTTTTCTCTTTTCTATGTATAATATATGTATCCCATCCATCTTTATATTCACACACAAACCTAAAGCTAGCTAAAGCAACTCAAATCTGGGTAGTATTATCTTTCTTTCTTTTATTCATCAAAATAAATAAAGTTGTCATTGGCATTTATCGATTCAAAGCTTTTCTTTTTGCTTGAGGTAAAATGGAAATAAAACTTCCCAAAGTTTTGCAATACTGAATTATACATAAAACTTTCTGCCCGTTCTCAATTTGACACCTAACCAAAATTCTCACTTGAGTAATTTCTTTTTTATCATAATTTGCCATATTCAAAATTAACTTAATACTATATATATAGTGTAGGTTTGGGCTTGCTCTCAATCTCAATCATTGGCTTCGGGTGAGATTATATTTATAACACCAGTTTTCATGAATATTTTTACAATTAGGTCAAAACTTTGGTATTAAAAGAAGTATATGGAAGGGTTATGAAGGTAGCGGACAACATAAGGGCGAATATTAAATGAGTGGATAGATTGCAATGGGAAAAATAAAAAATCTGGTTGAGAGTGTGAAGAGCCAAACATACTGTAACTGTAGTATATACTGTATAGGTACAGAAAAGAAAGAAAGAGAGGATTGTGATTCCGTGCCCCAAAAACCTTTCCCCTCTTTCCATCACTAGTAGACTTGTTTGGCTCTTCTTCCTCGATTTGATCGTTCCTTTCTCTTTTTTTTTCTTTTTTTTTTGAGTATTTTCTTCTTAAAAAGAACAAAAATTTACTCTCTCCTCTCTTTTTCTAATCTTTGCCAGTAATGGCAGTGGCAGAGAGGGGAGGCGAGTTTTCATCGGGAAGGTAAAGCTTTGCCTCTCAGATTACAACAACTCATAATATCTTCAAGTGAAACTCAAACCCTCTTCTCTTCTAAGTTCTAACTTCTTCCCCCCCCCCCGCGTGCCACTCTGCACCAAACTTGAAACTTTCTTTTCTTTCTTCTAAAGAAAGAAACAGTAAGATTAATGGTAGCTTCTTTCTGGCTTAAATGAGCAGAAAGAAAGAAAAACAACCCATTTCCCATTTCCCATTTTCCATTTTCCAAAGGAAATCTGAGCAGGCTTTGACAGTCCAGCCAAGAGAGTAAAACCCACACATTTCATTTTTGGTCTGACTGCCTCTGCCTTCTGCCTCACTACTATCACTATTTAGGATTTTTCTGTAAAAAGCCTGGTTCTTTTGTAGCTTAAATCTCGGGAGAGTTTTGGAGCTAAATCAATCTTTAGGGCAAAAACAATAGATTGCGTAGGAAAGAGAAACCCAAACCAAAACAAAAAGCAATAAAGATAGAGAGAGAATGGGTAGTACTTATTATTATTATGCTGTTATATAGTAGCAAACCCAAAGCCCTCAAGTGAAAAGAAAAAAAAAGAAAAGAAAGATAAGATAGTGAGAGATAATGGAAGGTGGTTCCAATAGCACTTGTTGCATGATGGGTTTTGGACATAATAGTAATGGACTATGTCCTATGACGATGATGCCTCTCATGACTTCTCATCAACATCATCATCATCATCCTAATTCCGACTCTAACCCTTTATTTCTTCCCTTACCTCCCACCAACAATCAAGACCACCACAACCACAACAGCAGCAGCGGCTCCTCCATGATTCTCGACGACAACAACAACAACAACAATAACAACGGATGTTATGTCATGGACACCAGCGATGGCAGCTCTTCTTCTGTCAAGGCCAAGATCATGGCTCATCCTCACTACCATCGTCTCTTGGCTGCCTATGTTAATTGTCAAAAGGTGAAAAAACATATATCAATTTGCCACTCCTTTAGCCTCCCAACCAAAGCATAAGATTACACACAAAATAGGCTTGTTCTTTGTAATTGTGGACATACCTAAATGTTTTTGTCGTTTCATTTAACGATTTTATGCAGAAAAGAGAGACAAAATTTGATATTATATGGTTTCATCGGACTATATAGTTACTCTTTGTTTTGCTTTTACTGCATCTTTAAAGATTTTTTTTTCTGTCATGAAAGCGAGAGGTCAGAAGTCTTTTGAGTAAGATATATATGTATACGTGTGATAGAGACATGAGCGAGCCGTCTTAAGCTTTTCATTTTTTATTTTCTCCTGATAATGAAGAGATCATGGGGTTCTTTTTCTAACGAAGTTAGTATATTTTAACAATAACAAAAGCAGGTCGGAGCACCAGCTGAAGTGGTGGCGAGATTGGAAGCTTGTGCCTCTGCCGCCACTATGGGTTCCTCCGGTACCGGCTGCTTAGGTGAAGATCCAGCTCTTGATCAGTTCATGGAGGCTTACTGTGAGATGTTGACGAAATACGAGCAAGAGCTCTCAAAACCCTTTAAGGAAGCCATGCTTTTCTTACAAAGGGTTGAATGCCAGTTCAAAGCCCTTGCAGTTTCCTCTCCAATTTCTGGTGATAATACTGTCTCACTCCTTTGTTATGAAATTCTTTAATTTCTTGCTAATATTAAATCAATTGGCCATGCATGTCTTTGTTTCTTGGGACATGTAGCCTTATCAATCAACAAAATAATGTATGGGTATTTCCCAGGCTTGGTGCTTAAGTCTTTTTCTTTTTCTTCCTCCCTTATTTGACATTATCTTCTTGATCTTCTTCTTTTGTGTCTTCCTCTAAATTTTGGCTACTTTTTAATTTTGTTTTTTGTTGTTCATAATGGATATGAAACTGTTTTTACAAACTAGGGTATCCACATTAAACAATAGTAAATATTCCCTTTCCTGCTTTTGATTCTCTTCTTGATGTGCTTTCTTGGTTTCTTGTCAATTCTTCTGGCTTGCTAGATATGGACAAGTTCTTTTTTCACCTTTTGGGAATTCAACCAGAGAAGGAAAAAAAATGGCTTGTCAACGTTATGCTAGCTGTAACACGGGAAAGTGTATGTATTGTTTTGTTATTCAAGTGTGGTGTAAAAAAAGAAAATACTGGTAAACTTAACTCGTTTTTGTATATTGAAGATTTTAAAGAATCAAAATTTTTCTAGGGCAACTAGCTAGCTACCAGCTAGTTTGGTTGCAAGGTCATCCAAGAATGGCATGGATAATGAATTAATATATGTTGCATCCAGCTGGGCTACAACTAATGTCTATCAAACTAATATATACCTTACAAGATTAGAGCTATATATATGTATGTTAATCTTGAAGAGTTCTTCTAAAAATTTGTAACAAAAGCTAGGGTTTAATCAACTAGGGTTCCTTGGTTAGAAAGTTTGGGGGATTGCCTATTGGTAAGTGAATTACAATCCAACACTTAAGCTTTTTATTCTGCTAGGGATGCAAAGTGCAATAAAGGTTCATAAGTGGGGACTGACGCTCTTGAGTCTTGACAGTAAACAACAATTATATGTTGAAGTTAATTTTTTGCAATGTTTAGAATTCTTCATATATAAGCTGAATTACCTGATCCTGTGTTGCTTCTTTTGAACATATGATCATCAGATGCTTGTTGCACTTTAATGATCGATTTCATTAGAACATAATTATGTTGTGAATTTGTTTGGATCTTCTGAGCTTTCCATTACTTGTTCATAAAGTGAAGAGAGTAAAACTGTTTACTTAAGGTATTTCAGTATTTGTTGTATGAGGATTGATGTCAATTCATGGAAAATATAATTAAGACACACATTGGAATAGTTCTAAATTGCAATTTTTTTAATTTAAAAGAAAATCAAATGAATTCTCCCCTTCTCCCTTTCTATTTTCTCTGATTCTGATTCTGATTAATCTGCAATGTGCGGCTGTTTTGTTATCCCTGGCCATGATTTTCATGCTTCATGCAACATTCAAACTTCACCTTACATAGTTGAATGCTTTTAATCTTCATCCCCTTATGATTGGGTTATCTGACAGATACTGTAGTCACTTAGATGTAAAGCAGAGTGGTACTGTTTCTTTTCTGGTGGTTAGCAACAAAAGCTATGAGACAAATGTTTCTCCAGTGTCCTTGTTCAGTCTGTTATAAAGATTATCATGGACAAATGCATTCTTTTTGATATTTGAGCCCATGTTAGGGTCCCCTCCTCAGCATTTAGGTTTCCATAATGTCAACATTAGTGTTTTAACAGCTTCCTTCTTAATCTTGGTGATCTAAGGTAGGTTTGGTTGTTTTCTTTTGGTTCTTATGTGTAATTAATTGATCTTTTCTCATCTTAATTATCAGAACATAGGTCAGATGAATGCTTTTGTTGAAATCAAATATATATTACATTCTGCCGAGGCAACCTCTTTCTCACATATATAGCCTCTAATTGCTACTATCCAATATCATATATATGGGGATCCCCCATTAAAAAAATGCATTAAGAGGAGATTTAATATATTTTGTTCTTGTTTTCATGAATAGATGAGTAGGCCACCTCCACTATATATGATTTCCACTTCTTTTCTCTGTGGGTCTGGGAGAAAAAGAGAGTTTGAGTGTCTATAAATAACCCCTAAAAGCTATATAGAGCAAGAAAGGTCAAATTGGCTTTTAGGCGTCTGAGGCACTGAAGTCTATCGATTCCTTTCTCCTTTTAGTTAGTTTGGGACATGGTGTCTAGGAATTCTTCAACCTTTATGCTAAATAAGGCAATGTTTAATGATTATGTAGCATATTTGATTACTTATCATGATGATTTGATTTCCAAATCAAACAGCAACTTTACCATCTGGGTTGTCTAACCTTTTTCATTATGTCTCAAGGATTATTAAATTTATATGAAAGCAGTAACTAGACATATATTATCAAGTTGAAGTGTTAAATGAATATTTTGCTTCTTTTCAAGTGATGAGCAACTAATTTATTCTGTATACAGCTTGTGGAGAAGCTGTTGAGAGGAATGGATCATCTGAGGAAGAGGCTGATGTGAACAACAATTTCATAGATCCCCTTGCCGAGGATCGAGAACTAAAAGGTCAGCTCTTGCGGAAGTACAGTGGATATTTAGGCAGCCTGAAGCAGGAGTTTATGAAGAAGAGGAAGAAAGGGAAATTGCCTAAAGAAGCCAGGCAACAGTTGCTGGAATGGTGGAGTAGACATTACAAATGGCCTTATCCATCAGTAAGTCACTAAGTACACATTGCACAGTTGATTAATTGATAACTTTGTCTCTTCTGCATTGCAAAATTTAATGCAAATTAAACCAAAAGTACTTCCTCCATTTCTCTCATATTTTCATTAAGACTCCCACTACCATTTCTCCTTTGATGAATGTTGCCTCTGAAAATATCGGTAAGACTCAAATCATTAACACAAGGAATATCAGTAACTTGAAACATATACCTTAATGGCTCATGTCATTAATTATTAAGTATGTTAATTGCCTCCTAATTCAAGCATACAATTTGTCTTGAGTGATATTTTAACCTATATGTGTCTGTCTTTGGTGAAACCAAACATGGTAACTGCAGGAGTCACAAAAGCTTGCTCTTGCTGAGTCAACTGGTCTGGATCAGAAGCAAATAAACAACTGGTTCATTAATCAAAGGAAAAGGCACTGGAAGCCATCTGAAGATATGCAGTTTGTGGTGATGGATGCTACTCATCAACACTATTTCATGGACAATGTTTTGGGCAATCCCTTTCCCATGGATCTATCTCCCACACTTCTCTAAACATATTTTGATATGTTGATCATGAATTTATAGCTCTCTTCTCAACTTTGCAGGCAATTGCAATTATATGCAAAACCATGTGATTATAATTATTATATTTATCATGTCTTATTATTATTATTATTATTATTATTATATGCATACCTCCTGTATGCACTTTAAGGCTAGTTATTATTATATATATATTATATTTTAGAATATATTTATTTATAAAATGTAAGTTCTTCTGACTGTTATATAAAGTAATATATAGTGTATTTCTTAATCTTTTATATGGTTTGGTCAAATTATTGTTTTTGGGTTTGGGGATGGGAATTTATATACATTTTCTTTTCACTTCCTCCCAAGTTGGTCGACAGAAGCAAAGCTATTACACTAGGCATATATGATTTTAAATAATTACAAAAAATTTTCATGTGCTTCTTGAAATTGAACCTCAGACACATTATATTTTGGTAAAGATTAGTAGCAAGAATGATGTTAGAGAGTTATTGAGGAGGGAATGGATTTGCCACATAACTCATACACTATAGGGGAACTTTGGTGCTGATGAATGCTAAAGCCGGATGCTATATGGACGAGGACTATGACATCCTTTGAGAGCCGCTTGCGGAAAAGAGAACCAAGCTTTTGACAATGATGCATAGAGGATTTAGGCTTATGTAATCTTAAATTTAATCTTTCTGGTTTCTAAAAAAAGAAGAAAAGACAAGTAGCTAGAAGAAATGGTTTATGCCATGAACATGATCATGAAATCCCAATATTCCAATACCATCAAAATCAATTAATGTTCCTAATAAAAAAAAGCCCAATGTTCCAATATCCCAATATATCAAGCTTCTTCAATAAGAGGCCCAAGTATTCTGAGTTGTGATTGTTCAAATAAAAGCCCAGATTGTGTTGTTAGGGCTTCCAACTTAGGCCCAAAGAAAATGAAGAATTGGAATAGAAAAATATTGGAAACAGAACGAGGCGAGATGGGGTCGTTTTTGTTTTTCCCATTTTCATTTTTCAGTACACCACTAAACCCACAATCTTTACTCTTTGCCTCCTTTCTCTAAAACCCAAACCCTCAGGCAACGACGATCAGCGGCCACCGTTTCTGGGATTCAACGGCCAGATTTCCCTGCTACGAATATCCTCGAGGTACCTCTTCTTTCTCTCGCATTTGATTTTTTTCATTTCTCTAAAATTTCAATACTAAGATAACTAGATAAGTAGCAATTTGATTGGTAGCTGAATTAACTTCCACGCCATCTAGATTTCATTGTGGCTTCATATGATTTCAGGGAAACTACATCTGTTTTTGTTTTTCTTAATCTTAGTTTCTTCTTTATGAGATTTTATCGAACACTTTGTGCTCATTTTGTTTTTTGATGCTGAAATTTTGATTTCAATGGGTTTATACATGTATGTTATTAAGATATTTGGATAAAGTTGCGGAGCATAGTCTTTGGTTAAGTACATTAACGAAATGAACTTGGGGTGTAGATGAACATGTGACTTTTGTCTTGCTGCTATTGGATAAGTAGTTCGTGGGTTTTTGGATTATGGCTTTGTCAGTATCAAGAAGGATTGTACGTTCTTTTGGGTCATTGTCTGCCTTAGGTCGTTGTGATTCTTCAACCGTCATATCTCGTTCATCTCAAGCTTCTGGTAAGAGTAACACGTTAACATGTCAACATTGTTTATTTACATATATTGATTGTATAACTTTATTTTGTACTTCTTTTTCCTCTTCCTAAACAGATTCAATTGCCCGTGTTTCTGTGGATTACTTACCTCATGCAGAATGTTTTGGCCTCCCAAAGGTATGTTGTCATTCTGTTTATTTGCAATTTTAGCCTTTTAACATGCTAGCCTTTTTTTAGTCTCTATTAGCGATGTTTCCTTGCAACTTATAGCACGTTTTATTTAATGCAGGGTGGTTTGTCTTCCCTTGCTTGTCGGAGGTTTTCATCTACAATCTTGACTCCTGATTCAGCTGAAAATGCTTTTCCATCCGATTTACTGTCTTCGAAGACTGTACTAACTCCAGACCGTACTATAGGTATGACAAAAGTAAGAAACCATATTTATTATCTAGTTGCCATTTTCCTGTACAAGTGTGACAACTATAAGTACCTTGCACTATGATTTACGGTAGTCTGAAGCCAACACTCACTGGGGCCTAGGATTTTCCTGGATTTAAGAATATCATGGATGGAAGTGTAATGTTGTTTCTTGGCCACTTTATGGTCTTTTTGTGTTCTAAAAGTATTCCCCCAAGAATCATCTTGACATATTGTAACCTGTGTGCCTGAATATCTGCATTTGGCTTCTTATGTTGGTTAAATTATGAGTTTGAGCTTATAATCTTTTCAAGCGGTGCTTGACTGATTTACCGGATTCTGGTCCAGGACTTTATCAGGACCTGGTTATCCCAGTGACAAATTTTCACAATGAAGACAAGGGCCTAATGGTTTTGGCTGGTGATGTTTTTGATGTGCCTATTAGAAAGGATATCATTCATCGCGTTGTGCTATGGCAGCTTGCAAAACGACAACAGGTGCCATTTTGTCCTCCTTTTGGGATAGTTGAAGCACACACTAGTGGCTTGTAGGGACCCTCCTTGGTCTTCATTTGAAAATTCTTCACTCATTTAAAATTTAATACATTTCTAGTTTCTTCACTTTTCATCCTATTAGTAATACATGAATATAGGGGACTTTTTCTACTTTCTTTTCTCATATGGGGATGGGGGATGTGGTTAGTTTTGTCCTCCTTCAATTATACAATGTCTATGGTCAACATAAACTACATTAACAGTTGTTTTTACTTGCAATTAGTCTGCTACATGTGATGATTATGGCAATTATATGGTCAACAGGGAACACATTCAACCAGAACTATTAGTGAGGTTAGTGGAACTGGTAGAAAGCCCTGGCCCCAGAAGAAAACTGGTCGAGCAAGGCATGGAACATTGCGTGGTCCCCAGGTTATTCATCACTCTGCTCTTTCATTGTATACATTCTAGAGCTATAGGCATTTTCCTACAGCCTTTAATTGATTTATGGGGTTGATAACAGTTTCGAGGAGGTGCTATCATGCATGGCCCTAAGCCAAGAAGTCATGCTTTTAAGTGTAATAAGAAGGTTCGACGTCTTGGACTGAAGATTGCACTTTCTGCTCGTGCTGCTGAAGGAAAGGTAGGTCATTATCATCCATCCGTTATGGCCTTTGATTAAACAGTTCGGATTATTACATGACATTTTCATTTCATCTTTAACATTTTATACATATATTTATACACAGTACAATGTTTTTGAGTCCTAATTCATTTATGCCCAAATGAACAGCTTACTGTCTTTGAGGATTTGGAGGTCCCTACCCATAAGACCAAAAATATTGTGAACTATGTAAAACAGATGGAGGATAGCAAGAAACTTCTGATGGTGGATGGTGGCCCCATCAACGAAAAGTTGAAGCTAGCTACACAAAATCTACATTATGTCAATGTTCTGCCCTCAGTTGTAAGTTTCATTAATAGTAATACCATAGTTTCTTTGCTAGCAAAAACATAACCAGACTACTAGCTTACCTTTGTCATCATTAATAATCTCTGTCATCTTGGTAGCACTGGATTTAAAATTATTACAATGCCCCTGCAGTTGATATGTTTGTTATGAACCGCATAACGTTCTTTGATTTGCTTGAATGGGCTAGAAATCTAAAGCTGTGCACGTTTTTGCAGGGCTTGAATGTCTATAGCATATTGCAGCATGATACGTTAGTGATGTCCCGTGATGCTGTTAATATGATTGTTGAGCGAATGCACACTCCAATCAACCGTTGAATTGGATTTGTGTGCTTTTTCATCTTGTAGTGTTTTTCTCTCTTGGAATTAGAAGTAAGCCTTTAATTTTCCTAGAAGCAGCTGAAAAAGAGAAAGAGAGGAGCACAGACAATTTGTATGTTTATCCATGATGAGATTTTCAAATACATGGTTGGATGTCTACTCCATTTGTATCAACACTACACATTCAGCCATTAATTTTGTAGTAGTTGGAATTTTGGTGAGAGCCTAAACACAGAACACTGCCGGCTTCGGCAATTAAGACAAGTTTGTTACTTTCTCCTACATATATGGTAGTAATAAAATTTCTTGCCCTTGAACAAAAGTTTTGCTGCCATTCCATTCATAACACAAATCTCATTCCATTTGGAACATGATGCTCGATAGACACTGAATTCGTCCGACATACACTTGTTTCTCGTTCCGGCTACATGATGTTATTGTTGAAGGGAAAATGCAAATGCGGGGTTAAGAAAACTTTTCACTTTTAAATTGGGCCTCTTTCTCTATTTCCTACATTGACCGAAGCAGTGAAAATGCTGTGGGTCTCAAGATGGAGCCCAACAGTCAAGTAACGGATATATATATATAGAGACAAATCCTTAGGCTTCGTTCAGTGCAGTGAATGTCTACGTGGCGTTATCTAATTAGCCAGCGGAAAAGACAACTAAAACAGGAAAATTTAACCCTACAAATCTAGTTTAGCATACAATGCTTACATGGAAATCAGAATTATTGTATAGTTTCCGGACACTCTTACTTAATATATATATATATATATATCCACATTATTATTAGTGGTATCTTTATTTTAAAAAATTGAAAAAGAAAAAGAAAATAAAAATCACTGTAGTGTAACTCCATCTCTTGACTGTGCAGTCTCTCCAGAGCTTTGTCTGAGTTCTTTCCCTCTCCCCCATGAGAGGAACTTCTTAGGGTTTTGTCCTTCTTTCTTCCTTCACTTTAATTTTTCTAAAGTTTCTGCTTTTACCATCTTGGAGAGGAACAAATTTTGCAAATTTCCTTCCAAAACCCTGATCTTTACCACTGCTTAAAAAAACCCTAGCTTCAATGGCTAAAACAAGACCTGGGCTTTCTGCTGCCAAGCCCAAACCTGGGAAGAAGGACCTCGACATGTACACCATCAGAGGCACCAGCAAAATTGTCAGAGGTACATGTTTTCTGTTTACGTATTACGTATATGCCTTTAAAATGTTTGTTGCTTTGGTGGTGTCGGGAGTGTTCTCTGGGTGAATTTTGGAATTTAGGCATTTCGTGTTTATCCATATGAATTTTTTTCAATTATGATATGTAGCATTGGTTAAAAAGTGAATGTTTGGTTGTTTTGGTAACTCGGGTTTTGCGTGTTGAAAGATGATGTGTATGTGGGCTGAGAAGAGGGGGTCGCTTTGCAACTGGGGATTGCTAATGAAGCTACTGGATTCATATTAACATCAATGTCCAAGCATATTAAGTGTGTTTTAGAGGTGTAGATAGATGTTCAGAAATATACATTGTGATAGCTAAGAGTTAAATTTTGATGCTTTTACAGTTGGGGATTGTGTTCTCATGCGTCCTTCCGACACTGGTAAGCCCCCTTATGTGGCACGAATTGAGAAAATTGAAGCGGATAGCAGGAACAATGTGAAGGTTCGAGTGCGGTGGTATTACCGTCCTGAGGAGTCACTTGGAGGAAGGAGGCAGTTCCATGGAGCAAAGGAGCTGTTTTTGTCTGACCACTATGATGTACAGAGTGCCCATACCATTGAAGGGAAGTGCATTGTTCATTCCTTCAAGAACTACACTAAGCTTGAGAATGTTGGGGCTGAGGATTACTATTGTAGATTCGAGTATAAAGCTGCTACTGGAGCATTTACACCTGACCGAGTTGCTGTGTGAGTGCTATGAGCTGTCAGCTATTAGTTTGTGAAATATGATTTTTACTTACTTGCAATATGGCATTGATGGCTTTTTTCAACCCCTTTTTTTTCTGTTTTGAAGGTATTGCAAATGCGAGATGCCATACAACCCTGATGATCTCATGGTGCAATGTGAGGGCTGCAAGGACTGGTATGGTGTTCTAGGCTTCGTTTTGTGTTTTAGTGGTGAGACTTGCCCTATAATTTTTATGGTTACTATAATTTTCCCCCTACAAATCTGTTATAGGTATCATCCTGCTTGTGTGGGCGTGACAATTGAAGAAACAAAAAAGTTAGACCACTTCATGTGTTCTGAATGCTCTGAGGATGATGTCAAAAGATCACAGAATGGATATCATGCATCACCAGTGTCTGATACAAAGGTAAAGACCCTTTTTTTAATCATTTTCTCATATGATTCAAGGCCAATTGTCTTTTTCTTTGTTCTTTTACTCATTTTCCTATCCCTATGATACCCACTTTGCTGGATCTCCTTTAGTATCCTCTTGGGAGTTTTGTGGATTGAAGGGGTAATTAATTACAGGAAATTTTGATTTTGCAAGTGCAAAACTATAGTTGAAAGTTTACTTGGGTTTCCTTATGTTTTAAATTTGACCCTGTGTATGTTTACCTTATCAAACTCTAAGACCTTAATCAATGCATTCTAACTGGGAGGACTTAGATGCATGTTCTGCTTATATTTTTGTTCAGTCCCATAGCTTTCTGGCTATACTGTTGGGGGTCTTATTTGGAAGGTTACCTAATTCTAGTTGTTGTTGATATGGATACTTTTTGACTACCCCCCATATCTCATATATATATCATAGCTGCACATGGGCCTTATTGGTTGATTGGCTCTACATCTTTATCCAGCAGCTTGTATAGTTATATTTTCCATTTCACTACATTTTGATGATTTAGCATTGTCTTTTGCTGGTTAAGAGTGTGACTGTTGTTAATTGTTACCAACATGTGACCATATATTTTTCCCAGTGCATTAGCAGGAACTCTTAGATATAAAAATGTCACTGCATACATGGACAAAATCCATTTATCTGAGTTCTTTGCTTATAAACTAATTATGTTGTGTTCAGAGCCCTGTCTGTATTTCTCACTTTTAGCTTACCTTTCCAGGTGGAGCCCAAACGTCGGAAGAGATGAGTAAATCATGAGGAAATTTTGTTTCATGAGAGGAGAAAACTCTTATGCAGGTGTAGCTTTTTGTGTCTTGAGTTGTATAGTGAAGAAGTTTGTGTGCTTTTGCCCAAACTGGTGGCTGCTAGTAACTTATGTGTTGGAAACATCTGTGTATTTGACTATTTGTGTTAGGTTTAGGAGATAAAGTCTGTGCAGGAGGATTTATCTGTATTTCATTGATGTTGAACCAATGTTTGCATCGGAAAAACTTCCAAGTATCACTTTTCCAATCTTGCCTTCCTTTCTTTCAGCAGTATTTCTTCTGGACTTCTTGTTCATGCATTGCAACCTCTCAGTATAAGCTAAGTATCTCTGAACAATTTGCTAAGCGCTTCAGAAAGCATCTTAGGACAGCATAGATTATGATCACAAGAACCGGTTCGAGGCTGATTAACTTGTAATCATGAAAGCATTACGCCTTTGTTGGTGGGTGGTGTTAAAACGCGTGGGAAAGAACATGCCCAACTGCATTTACTTCTTGAAACCTCACAGGATTGAATCTAAGCATAAAAGGAAGGTAACCGCTGGTATTCTTAAGTGGGGCTGCACTTTCCCCCTAAAGAGCTCCTAAAATAGCTTTACTCACGTTAACAATGTGTCTTAAGAATTTGTTATGCTCTTAATTTATGATTGAAACTTCCAAGTTTCAATTCCCTTTATATTAAAACCTGGCCAACTCCAAAATTTTCACATTTCATTTCATTCTAAACGCATGGCTAAGGGGACTGCCGTAATGGCTGCATTGAGATATGCAATTCTTCTTCTCGTTGCAAGTCTTATTGCATCTTTTGCAGAAGAAAGAGCAATATATTTAGTTTTAATGGAAGGAGAAGCAGTAGCATTTCATAGCAATATTCAACCTCAGCAACATGGAAGAAAATTTGACCCCCAAAGGTTGTAATAATGAGAAATCATCCATTCATCACGTTATTCATTATAATTAGCCATTAACAGTTTTTGCTTTCTGTTTGAATAATTAGTGAAGCTTCCAAAGTTCATGTAAAGAAGTTGGTAGATTCTCATGATCAAGTTCTTCAAAGCTCTCTAGAGACAGGAAGCTATAACAAGCTTTACAGCTTCAAACATGTCATCAATGGCTTTGCTGTCCACACTACACCTTCTCAGGTTCTTTCTTTTGTTTGTACTTTTTTAAGCCTCCAAATGACACAGACGAAGAAATTGTCCAAATAATTAACTGTTGTGAAATTTTAATTCAGGCCAAGAAACTGAAACATGCTTCGGGAGTAAAGTTGGTTGAGAGAGATAGAAGAACCAAGTTGATGACTACCTACACTCCTCAGGTCTTAGGGTTACCCCAACTTTGGACGCAACCAGGAGGAGATAGAAATGCAGGGGAAGGGATTGTTATGGGTTTTGTCGACACAGGCATCGACCCATGGCACCCAAGCTTTGCTAGTTATGGCTTGGCCAATCCTTTCACGTCCGTTATTTCTAATTTTTCTGGTGCGTGTCAAGCGGGTCCTCAATTCCCAGCATTTTCTTGCAATGGTAAGATAGTTTCCGCTAGGTTCTTCGCGGACGGTGCTCAAGCATCTGCTGCTTTGAATGCAACTGTGGACATTCTTTCACCATTTGACGTCGTTGGCCATGGAAGGTAATAAAATGTGACACAAATGCTTTCTTCTTCTTCCTTTTTTGGTACGTTGTTACATATTCATTTTGGTCTTTAATGTTCTGTTTTAGCCACGTGGCATCAACTGCGGCAGGAAATAATGGGGTCCCGGTGGTGGTGAACAACTTCTATTACGGCCGAGCCAGTGGGATTGCACCACGTGCAAGGTGTGTGCTATTCATACTGAATTTGTTTTTCTGGTACCAGATAATTAATTAATCTTTCCTAACATAGTAAGTGTTTTGCTGTTCTGTTTTGACTTTTGTTTGAAATATAGAATTGCTGTTTATAAGGCTGTCTATCCAACAATTGGAACCCTTGCAGATGTGGTGGCAGCAATCGATCAAGTAGGCACCCCTATTGAATTAATTCAAGTGATTTTTACTGATTAAAAGAAAATTTTAAATTAATTAATGATTCATGGAGAACATAAACTATATATGCAGGCAGTATCAGATGGGGTGGATATCTTAACACTATCAATTGGACCGGATGAACCGCCGCAAGATACTGCAACATTCTTGAGCGTTTTCGACATTGCCATGTTATTTGCCCGAAGAGCTGGTATTTTTGTAGTTCAGGCTGCTGGAAATCAGGGTCCTGGTCCTTCAACGGTCGTGTCTTACAGCCCTTGGGCTGTTAGTGCAGCCGCTTCTAGAACAGACCGAAGATATCCTGCTTCTCTTATCTTAGGAAATGGTCTAAATGTTACTGGTGTGGGTTTAACAGGTAATAATGTTTAACTGTCATGTCCTTTTTCATCCTTTAATTTGGTAAAAATAGTTAAAATGCTTGAATTGATCATAATGTTTTCTCTTCTGTATAGCTCCAACGATTGGAAATGGATCATTACTCTATAGGCTGGTGCTGGCTAAGGATGCACTAAATTTCAATGGGAGATTCCCAAGGACTGCTGAATATGTTGAAGAGTGCCAATTTCCCGAAGCTTTGGACCCTAATGTAGTGAGGGGTAGCATTGTTATATGCACTTTCTCAGCTGGTTTCAATAATGGGACATCAACCCTAACTGCCATCATCGACACTGCAAGAATCCTTGGATTTATGGGTTTTGTTCTAGTGGCAAACCCAAACTATGGTGATTTTATTGCGCAATCAATTCCCTTTTCTGTTTCTGGCACTCTGCTCCCAAAAGTAGCAGATTCAAAGGTAACAGATTGTGTTCCAATTCCGAACCATAGAATTCAGCAATTGTTTTTAACCAGCTCTTGCCACAATCTTACAAGACAAATCAATCTTATGTTTGTAGGTTGTGTCTCAATATTATGAACAACAAACACTTAGGGATGCAAGAGGCTTCGTGAGACAGTTCAATGCAAGGGCTGCTATAGGAGATGGCAGAGTTGCTTCTTTTGGTGCCCAATCACCCATTGTTAGCAGATTCTCTTCCAGGGGACCAGATTTTATTGACATTAATAGGAATCCTGCAGATGTACTAAAACCTGACATTCTTGCCCCTGGACATGAAATTTGGGCAGCTTGGAGCCCTAGGAGTGTCCTGGATCCAATTCTAAATGGTATATATATTAAAACATAGTTAGAATTAGAAATCTTCATATATAGTTGTCATTTCTTACTTCATATGACTTGAACTTCCAATTCAGGATACAATTTTGCTCTGCTATCTGGTACAAGCATGGCTGCACCTCATATTGCAGGAATAGCAGCACTAATTAAGCAAAAATACCCTTCCTGGACTCCATCAATGATAGCATCTGCAATCTCTACTACAGCAACAAAGTTCAGTAACAATGGAGATATCATAATGGCTGAAGGGTTTGAAGTTGGAAGCTTGTATCCCTCCACTCACTTCGATTCTGGCTCCGGCTTTGTTAATCCAAGCCGTGCCATGGATCCAGGCTTAGTCTTACCATCAGGTACTAAAAACCGAATTACTATCCCATCACTATTCTTCCACTTCCAAATCATATTACCAAGCTTGACCTGTTAAATATTTTATCAGAATTTGAAGATTACATCAGTTTTCTTTGCTCAATGCCCAACATTGATCGGTTTGCGATTAGAGCCGCCACTGGAGTATGGTGCGGTCAGTCATTTGGCCACCCGGCTAACCTGAACCTACCTTCCGTGACGATATCTGCACTGAGAGGATCATTGACAGTGAGGCGGAGTTTCAAAAATGTTGCAGCCAAATCAGAGACATACGTAAGCTTAGCAATAGCACCAAATGGGACAACAATTACCTTGCGTCCACCTTGGTTCACTATAGCCCCACAGGGAACCCAAGACTTAAACATAGAAATCAGAGCTACCGTGTCTACTAACCAATTTGGCTTTGGTGAAATAGTTTTAACTGGAAGTTTGAATCACATTGTGAGAATTCCAGTATCAATTAGGCCAGTTTAAATGGTTTAACGTGAGCTCAAACAGTAAACTCATTTCTCCATACAGATTTTATAATCTAGAGTTTATGTCCAGGGTTGAATTACCAGCCAGCCATTCAATTAGAAATAACATTTACTGTATTGGGTAGCATAACATTTAAAAAGAAAAAAAATTAATAAAGTGGAACTTCGTCTCTTTCTTCTATGATCTACAAAGAGTTTTCTAAGAGGAAAATGCTTGCCTTCATTACAGGCAACAAAAATAGATGAATAATCACAGTGCTACATTTGAGACTCATATCTTTTTTTTTAAGAAGATTTGATAAATAATGAACAACAAAGAATGGTACATGTTATAATTACAATTAAACGGCAAAAGTCAACTTATAAGACACATACACTCTTTACATCTTGGATACCGGTAAACACTCCTACCCTTGGGTCTACTCTGGACATGTTTAGTTTGCCTAACTGCTTTTCTCACTCTCTGCTCAAACACTTTCCACTCTATGGTGTTGTTCTTCAAGAAGATATCGGCTAGTCTCCGCTTGTTCGGGCGTATTGTTGGCATCTTGCCTCCACCATAGTATATTCGATAACCAGATACCAAAGATGACAACTGGCTACCAGAGTCCGTCATGGCAAACGCATCAGATGCAGTGCAGGCAATGAAGTCCAGTGCTGCTAGCTATAGATGAAATGAGCCCATCAACATCATTGCACTTGCACCAAGTATGAAAATGAGTAACATCGAGAAGAGCATATACAATCAAGAGAGACGCATTTGTACATTCTTGAACCAATAAAAATGCTTCTGTGAAACACATTTTGAAACATAACTTTTCCAGTGTTGAAAATGCAATAAAGAGTTTTAATCATATCATTTCTTCCTTTTGGCCAGAACCATTTCCAAATATCTAACTTAGTTATATCATGCAGGAGAGAAAGCAAGCACTGAGCATCTTGTGCATAATGAGAAAAGCTATATATATAATTCTGGAAACTCAAAATTTAGAAAGGACCAGCTGGCCAGGAACCAACTCACCAATGCGACAATCACAAACCTAAACTTTTTTAATCAAAATAAATAAAGAAGTCTCGATGCCAACTGGTTACCTGAGATGAGAAGTTCATGAATGGTTCAAGTTCATTTGGTGAAAGCAAATTCTCTTTTGTAACTAAGTTAGGATACAAGGTCGTCAAAGCAGCCAATCTTTTTCTCCCTCCGTATATTTGTGCCCCTGCCACATATACATGTGTCTTACGGTTGAAACCTAGAGCAGCAAGCATAAGTACTGATTCTTCTGGTGTTAATGGGCATAACCCTTCAGACCTGAGGTCTGTAGGTGAAGGTAACCTGAAACAAGAAAAACAGCTTGTATCAATATAATACAATATCTTCATGCTTCTTCCCCAACTGTACTAGTAAAGAAAGTAGATATCATCACCAAGGTGAACTGAAAAGAAAATTGGAGTTGGAGCAGAGAAATTAGAAAATCATGCATACTTTTCAGTCTTCTTGAGCTCTGTTAATGCAGGAAAATGGATTTGTCGATATGCTTCCAGTTCTTGTCTCTCTTCTTCACCTCCACCAAACTCACACAAAGAATGAGCTACCATGTCAATCTCAAATCTTAAGTGCAAAGCTAGATACCGGGAAGCTTTGACAGCACGATTGCTCCTTGCAATCATGGTTGATACTGCATGTGAACCAACAAGATAAGGATCCAATACCCCTGGTTGAGCTGCATGCCCACGCAATTTTTCAAGGAGTAGAGCACCAGCTTCTTGTATTTTTGGAACAAATTTAAGTGCATGAAAATTACATCTGCATCGAAGTCTCTAGATGAAGTACCCCGATTAGGAAGGGCAAAGCAGGAAAGAAAAGGGTATACCCATCAATTTTTATTTCTATAACTGATTTGATAATTATATGGTAATAAATAAAGCTAGCAATTAAAAGGAGCTCATAAAGGAATCAGATATTATTAAGGCTAAAAATTTACCTGCAACTGAAATGGTATTGGGTCAAATGCTAAACGATTCCCAAATCCAACAAAGTGAACAACTCTTTTCTGGAGTAGGATAGGGAGAATGTTTTTCAAATAAAAACTTGGTTTAGCTTCCTTCATAATATCTACATCTGTTATCTGGAAAATGAATTGAACAATCACTATGGACAAAAGACATGCTAAAAAATGCTGCAAGCAGAAAGAAATAAGAACTTGACTTAGAGGGGAAAACTCACAACACTACCAATTACCTCTAGATCTAGTGACCGTAGCTCCTCAGGAAGTTCCTTCACTATTCGAATGTCAGGAGTCAGGTAGTTAATAAAATGCTCCTCCTGATAGATATCGCTGAATTGACTATGAAATTTAAAATTCGATGGGGTTACATTTCCATCTAGAGAAAATACCAATCATTTCCATAGACACAACAAACCAATCTGAAACTAAATTTTCCATTGATTCAGTGTGCAAATATCAACAACATAATTGAAAATGAAAAAACAAAACAATCTTTTCTATGCAAGATAACATACATCCTACATTCACTGAAATGTAAGAAGAAAACTACTTAAAAATGAATAGAAAGCAACAATAAAATTCCTCACCTTACATCTTTCCAGACACTACTGTACATAAATTTGGGAACAACAAGAGTTGCATTAAGTAATCGTGCAACAACTACTGCATTGCAGACCTGACACCAAAAGTATTCATCAATAAGAAAATATGTCATAGATGCAGTTTATGAGATTAAAGCCCATGTTACAATTTCATTCATGTAATCACTTACAGCTACACGCTGCTGATTCATTCCACCATTTGCAGTGACCATAAGGTATCCATTCTTCCCCTCTATAGTTAAACAACGAAAAATGTCACATCAGAAAATGTTTAAATTATTAATACACCAGTAAAAAAACCATGTAGATGTGAAAGACAGAGACCATTAGGTTCCCAGTCACGATGATCAGCGCAAGATCTCCAAGCAGAAGCAGGAACCACAGGTTCCTGCCACAAATCTTTTGGTTCACGTTTGTTTTGCCCCTAAGTGTCATAACACAGCAAAACAAGAAGAACAGAGATTCATTATACAAACTGGAAGTTCAACATATTGGAGTAAACTACAAAACATCAATGCTGAATTGCTAATATCAAAATACCTCTGCCAAAGCATGAGCAGCCAAAGCCAACATCCTTCCGTAGGTACCATTATAATGCTTTTTTCCCTTACTAATTTTCTTCACTTTTCCCTGCCAACGCCATAAAAGCAATGCATTAGCAAACAAATTCCCTTCCCAAAGTTAAACTATCTCCAACTTATTAATTACTTGCATTAATCCGCCACTAATGCAACTAATTTCCTCCTTAAAAGAATATAGTACTTTTTTTTCTAAATTATAGTCATTATACTAAAATAAATCTGAAGCCAAAGAGAGTTGAGTACCTGAATTGAAACAGAAGAAGCATTTCGTGAAGTTTCCTTTTTAGCTCCGACCCGATGATCTTGTAACTGCAGTAACATAAACCAATTGACCACGAAAAACAAACCCACCAATGCAATCACCAAAACGAGTCCTTTCACTCTCTTCTTCTGGTACCAAAATTTCCCTCCTTTTCTCTTCCCTTTCTTCGGTTGCCTCTTTGGACTACCCCACAATTTAGCTAACAATTCAGCTCCAACAAATGACGCCCCGCTCTTTTCACCGTTCATGAACCTACTGGGGCCGAGCCGCGGGGAGTGACTCGGGGAACCTTGGCGACTCCTGGGGCTCGACCGGAGATCGAGCCGGTCGGGGATTCGAATGGACTCGGGTTGCTCTTGTTTAGATTCGAAAGGAAGATTTGCGAAATTATTTGAAGTTAAAGACATTGATTGTTGATGGGTTTAAGGATTGGATCCAATCTGAGATTTAAGAGAGAATTTCTGTTTGCTTTGCTAAAAGGTTGTTTATTTAAGACAGAGTAGCAATAAAAACGCCAGCTTTTGTGGTGTACTGTAATGTTATAGTGCGATTTTGCCGAAAGTTTGGGTGTAAAATTTTCTGAAATTCTGCATTTGTTTGGATTAATAACTTTGAGATAAATCAGGGGATTATTAAGTCATAGTTTTGATTAACTAGGGGTTGCTTGCGAATTGCAATTGCGTTCCAATTCCAAATTTGGACCACCAGACAAAATGATTTTCTTAAACAACCTGTGCTGTAAATAAATTAAATCCTACTACTAATTCTCCAAATTGTACAAAATAGTCTCGTACTTATATCGGGCCTAGTCCAAAATTTTTTCAGTCTTGCATGCATGAAAAATGGGCTAGTGTATTAGATAAATTTAGAATCCCGTGAATGAGCCACTTTTTAACAAGCCCAAAAAAAAAGGAACTCAAATAGTAAGTCCAATAGCCCAGCCGACCGCAGCGGCTGGTCGCGGCGAGTTACATCTATCTTTAAAAAAAAAAAAAAAAAAAACAAAAAACAAAAAACCGGACATAAAACAGAATTAAGTTGAAATAAAACCATAAGGGAAAGCAATCCCTCTCGCATCCGTCTTCAGAGCAGCTAAAACGGCCTCAATTGGAGATCTGAAAACTTCAACCTCTTCCTCAAGGTCACATCCTGCACTAAAATTGTCTTCCCGAAGCGTTTATCTATATCTATGTCTATAATAATAATTTGGTCTGTTTCTGAACATAATATGTCAATCATCGTAAAATCAGAGATGCTAATGAGAGACAATTATGCAATTTGTGTCATCATTTTTTTCATCTTCGCTCACCATATTAACGAAATCAATGATATTCTTTCCGTATATGTTTGATCATCACGAAAAATTAGTGTAACTAACTAAATTGTGGAGTGATTGAGAAACTAAATTTTATAGTGCGATTTTGCCGAAAGTTGAAGAAGGTGACGGGGGGACTTGAAACTTCGGTAGTAAAATTTTCTTGAAACTCTGCATTTTCTTAATGAACTTTGGGAAAAATCAGGAGATTTTATTATGTCAAAGAGTTAACTGTGGTTTGCTTGCAATAATGCAATTGCCTTCCAAATTTGGACCCACGAGACAAAATTCTATTCTATATATGTAAAACCCGACATAGTCCAATCATGTCTTGACACCTCAGTAAATTTGAATCATCCCCACACTTTGATTTGATTAAACCATTTCATTTCATTATTTTTTACAATTTAATCCCTAAAGGACACATATCACTCTTCAGGACCCACTTATATAGTCTACTAAACTCCACCGCCGGTGTATTGTATAATTTGACTTTTTACATTGGCATTGGCTTTTTAAATTTATGAATGAATGAATGAATATTGCACATTTAGCCATGAGCACGTGGCACAACCTTGCCTTTTTGGACTCTTTTGATCAAACCGACATTTGTCCTTTTCTGTTTCACATTTCTTTCCCTATAGCATCTCTCGTGTGATGGAAATGTGGGTGCCAGTGCTGCATTATATATATACGACTTTTCATGAAAATGTGGTACAAAATCTGGGTTGGCAATTTCCACTAATGAAATAAGACAAAGACAAAAGGGACTAATAAACACGAAAAACATGACAGCAAATCAAAAACAAAAGTTAATGTTTATGTACTTGATTGATAATTGCAGAAAATTTGTGTTGTTTATTAAAGATGCAAAAACGTGAATGTGCACCATTCATCATGTCCAATAATACACCTATATATTTGCACTGTAGAACTATAAATTTAAAGTGAAAATGTGTCAGATATAATTACAATACAACCTTTTTTTCCTTTTCCGTTTTTCTCATTCTCGATTTTGATCCTCTTCTAGATTTGTTCCTCTTAAGTTGTTTACTCTTTAGCCATACTAGAACCTCAGCATGTGCAAGGCTTACCCGGTTTCAAGCTTCGACTTTGAACTATATGCTTAAAATGACATGTCGATTGCCTCATGATCTGGAGTCTTATAAGCAAATCCAGATTCGTCACTAGATCGCCTTTTCACCACGCTTGCCCTTTGCACTAACCTCACTAAAGCTTGCACAACTTCAGACATGGGAGGCCGAAACTCAGGTTCCGGCTGCATATACAAGAAAAAGATTTAGTTAACAATCTTTTATTGTCAATAACTCCACTCATATTCCTTGTGTTTTATTAATCTTTAACACTTCTCACTTAATCATATTGTCTTAGGCATAAGTAAATTCCTCTACCTGTACACAGAGAGCGATAATGTCAGCAAAGCGTGACAGGGACTTCGCTGGATACATGCCATTGAGTGCGGGATCGACCATTTTAGCCAGGGCATCTATATCATGTAGTTGGGGAGTGGCCCATCTGACAAGCGATTGCTCTGATCTCGCCCTAGAACTAAAGAATGCACAATACACCAAAACAAAAATATTAAGTGGATAGACAAAGCATCATAACAATGCTAAGATATAAAGCTCATTATATTTATCGGGTGAGGAAAACAGGTTTTACCTATCCAGTGGCTTCCGACCAGTCAGAAGCTCCAACATCACCACCCCAAAACTGTACACATCACTCTTTACAGTATATACTCCTGATAACGCAAACTCAGGAGCACTATAACCAAACGAACCAACCATTTGTGTCGATACCTGCCAAATACGGAAGCAAACATATAAACTTCCTTTAACAGATAGCAGTGCAGTGAAACCTAGTACCAATGACTCATTGTCCAAAAGCAAATTAGTACCTGACGCTCTGTATTTGGTGTAAGAGCAGCTAATCCACAGTCTGACAAGTGAGGATTGAGCTCTTCATCAAGTAAGATGTTTGCTGACTTGAAGTTTCTATGTACAACTGAAGGCAAGCACACTTCATGCAAGTACCTGAAACAACAGTTTCATCAGAAAGGAATATAGCAAGCACCCAAAGACTCATCAATATGTGAGTGGACACCATGGAAGGGAGACTGTCAAAATAGTCCTACACATATAACATACTCTAAAGCCCGGGCAGTTCCAAGTGCCACTCTGACACGTGCATTCCAACTTAATTGCTTGCCACCATCTTCAGAAAAGTGCAGAATATCATGAAGACTTCCATTTCCTATATGTTCATATACCAGAAGGCGCTGTCCATGCTCTGCACAGTATCCAGCCAATGTAACAATATTTGGATGCCTTAAGCGTGACATATTGGAGACAGCTTCCAGAAAGTTATCTTCCTCTTGTAATGATAGTGCAGCATTGTCAATTTTCTTAATAGCCATGGTCTATAGATCAAATGCCATAAAGGAAATTAGTCATCATTGTGAAAAATTCTTGCATTGTTTCTCAAATTATCCAACATTAATTTTTAATAGAACACTTCAATATTATATATTCATTACAATTAAAGTTTACCTTTCCATTTGGAAACTCTGCCTTGTAAACACGACCAAGGGAGCCTTCACCAATAAGATATTCTTGACTAAAACTATTCGTTGCCGTTTGTAAAGAAGCAACAGTATATGATGTGGCAGTGATGGGTGACTTCATTCTCTTTAGAGATCCATTTTTAGACATCTTATCAACTGGCAATTTTTCTGCTGGTGGGGGCTTCAAATCTATTACAGCAGCAGCATTTTTCACCCTCTGCTCTTGCATCTCAGAATGTCCTGCAAAAGGAAGCAGAATATGAGTCCAGCATTCTTAATGATAAAGAGTTTTAAACCCAATTACTAATGAATTTGACAGGGATGGTAAGTGAAAAACAATACTGCCAACATATTTTCCCTATAACTGATTGTTTTAACAGGTCAAAGTACTGATGAGAGAACAAAAATAGGAAAAAGAAAACCTACCATCATTGGAGCCAACTGAGAGAGTTCCCCTTGAAGCTCTTCCACCACTCACCTTTCTCTTATTTTTACGAATACAGAAAAGAAGAGCAAGTATTGCCAGGACAACCAGCAATAAAGAGCCAAGAACTATGCCTACAATAAGTCCAGCTGATGGTCCCTTATTTGAATTTGATGATCCACCATCAGAAGTGGGTGATGTACGACCTCCTGAGCCAGGATTATGTTTATTACGGGATCTACCAGGTGGAGGTGGGGTATATGGTGGTGGAGGAGGGGCAGGACCGTTGGCAAAGGAGTTGCCATCATATCTGTTTCATTTGTGATAGCAAAGTTAGACATTTAGCACAAACTAAATATGAAAACGTAAATTGACAGCAAGAAAACTTTAAGCCTTACATAAAAGTTGGAACTGAAAAAAGCTCTCGAGGAATCCATCCACTGAAATTGTTCTTTGCTACATTGCTGTTCCAAACCCAGGGTGCATAAGAACAGACTCACAAAGAGTAAAGCCTAACCACATTACGAGAAAAGCAACTTACAGAGTGTCCAAGGATAAACCCGAAAGCACATTAAGAGAACCTGTCAATTGATTGTTCTGCATATACCTGCCAGAAATTTAGATTGCCATAGCACTTGGTCAAGCTCTACAAATATATGAAACCCATTTTTCCTCTTTTTTCTTTTACCCATAGTGAAAAATAAGTAGTAATAATTTACTTACAGTGTAGAAAGATTGCTCAAGGAGCTAAATGAACTAGGAAGATCCCCACTAAAATTGTTAAAGGAAAGATCCCTGCAGTAACAAGCACAACCCCGATCACAACGCGGTTAGAGAAGTATTTAGTAAGAAAGCAGCTTACAGGCACCTAGCAGAATAAGGTTTCAATGCCATAAAGGTAGAGCAAATTTCCGTCTATCCATGATCCTCCATGAAAATTCCACATTAATCATAAGTCATAACTAATAGATTACAGTAGCTATAAAAGGTTAAGTTTTCTTACAATGTCCCAAGGTCGGCCAGATTAGCAAAAATGTCTCCAACAGACAGTGAGAGTGAATTACGGCTTACATTCCTATAACCAAAAATTGAGTATTAGGAAGTGGAAGTTCAGTTTGCTACTCAATTGCGTGATGCGTAGACAAAAACATCATAGCAATTTGAGATGCACCACTTACAGGTAATTAAGAGTAACCATACTAGAAATTGAATAGGGAAGATTCCCACTGAGGTTGTTACCTGCAAGATTCCTGCATCATATAATAAGTAAGCACTTGAATGTTAAGCAATGAAAGAAATCCTTAAAAACAATAGAAACAATAATAAATTAGAGACATTACAGGCTTGTAAGATTCGGTGGCAACTGGTATGGGATCGTATCATGAATGTTGTTGTTACTCAAATCACTAACATAATTCAAAGAAAAAGACAATCAGCTAATTAGCTGGTTAACAAAGAGTTACAATCTCAATGAAACACACATAATTCAGAACAATACAATTGTTTATCTTACAGTGTTTTCAAGGACATAAGATCAGAGAGCAAGTATCCCATGGTGCCAGAAAGTCCTAACCCAGAAATGTCACTGTCAAAAACAACAATAGCCAACCATTAACCAAAACTTTAATTGATCAAACCACAAAATTTCAAAATCAAATAAGCTATATCTGAAATATACACTCTCATACAGAGAAACGACGGCCGAGCCCTGACAGGTAACCCCTTTCCATGACTCTCCACATGGATCACCACCATTAGCTTTCCAATTTGTTAACTCTGAAGGACTGTTCAATGCAGTGTAGGTAACCTGAAGCGCTTGAACTGTACACAGAGAAGTAAAGAAGACAACTTTATGAGACATCCCCGACTTCCAAAAATCAAATAGGAAATTAAATGCAGATTAGATTGAATTAAACCCCAGAATGGTAGATTTTTTGCTACTCAATACCAGAAAAGTATCAAACTTTCCCAAACATTAATCAAAGAACACTCTTTTTTTTCCCAAAATCTCCCGCATTTTGCGGGGTAACAGACAGAGTACAACAAAAGATCAATCTCTCCAGAACAAGAATAATGAAGAATAGTCAAAGATAATATCTTTACTAATCATATCAAAGCCCAAAATGTCAAAAAAATTCCAGAGCTTTCAATCTCCAGCATTCAAACAAATCAAAGAAGCCAATGCCTTGAAAAAAATTAAATTTTTCTAAAAAAGAAAACAAAAGTACCGTCAGAAGGATCAGTGGCGCATTGAGCTGGAATGAAAGCCAAGATCAAACCGAGTAAGACTAACTCAGTGAGTAGCAAACTAATCTGAGAAAGAGAAAAAGCTCCGTTCTTTGAAGCCATTGCCATTGCTGGCTTCATTTTCCTTTTCCTTATTTTCTGTTATGATCTTTCGTCAAGTAGTAGGTAGTTGTAGGTGATTTTGGGTGTGTTAGAGATGGGGATCAGGTGAGATACAACACATGATAGAGAACCATGGAGGCGCAAGCATAGCTCAAGGAAGAAGAGAAAGGGAAGTTGCAGAAGTTGTTGGGAGGCTCAGTGGTTGGAGACATCGCCATTAAAGAAAAGGAAAGAGAGAGAGAGAGAGAGAGAGAGAGATTCGAAGCTTGAGAGTAGTAATGAAGAGAGAGTGTAATTTTAATATTAAAAATTTTAATTTTTTGTGTGAAAGAAGAGAGTGTTTGGTGTCGGCGAAAATTGGAAAAAAAAGAGTTCAGCAGTAAAATTTGTTGAAAGGAAGAAAATTTATTAATAGTACGATTCAATCAAAAACAGCGAAAAGTTATGGTCTTTGGGAGGGAGTAGGCAAAAGCAAGCAAGGTATGACATTTTCTCAGGTTGTTGGTTCTGTCACTTTCGAGTTTTGATCCTCTGCTTTCCTTTACGTTCCCTTTTATTACATGTTTTTGCTTGTTGCTTTCCCTTTTACCACGTTTCATTGTTGGAAATTGGAATCTTCTTTTTGTTTACATTCCATATAGGCATTAGATTTATATTAGCATACTATTTTTGGGACCCCATTCCTTCACCTGAAATTCTTGAATGAAATATTTGTTCTTAAGCAAAATTTGAAGGTAGGTATAGGGATAAAAATTTAGTATAGTTATTATTCCTTAGGAATTAATAAATTGTATACTATAGTATAAAGAAAGAATGGACCGACAAAAATGTTATGCTGTAATATTCATTTTTCTCAATCAAGAATGAAATTTTTTACTCACAAAAAAAATATATATGAAAGTTACTAAAGATGTCACTCATGTCATGTGCCCAACTTTTAGGCATGAGAAGAATGAAGAATGATGGGGGCAAAAGCAAAAGAAAAGAAAAGGATCAATAAAAACGAACAAAAATTTCGTGCGTAGGGCATAGGAAAAAATGGGAGGAAAGGGTCAAAAATGTCATGATCAAACCTAAAAGTGAATTGTTATTGCTGTGACATTATCATACACAAAAAGAAAATGTGAAAATTATATAGCCAAGTTCCACTTTTTGGGCAGGGAAGCAGGCAGGAAGGGTGGGCTGATGATCCTGAAGGGCCAAGACAAGCAAAAGGCCATAAAAGAGGGATCTGACTGAGCCCCTGGCCAGCAGATTGCGAGTTGGGTTTTTACAGGGATTTCTGAAAATGACTAAAATGTCCACTTGTGAACTCATGAAGAAACTTTCCCCCTTTTTGACTATGGAAGCTTTTTTTGATTTTGATCACTTTTTAGACCCCCAGCTAATTAATTTGAATAGTATATTTGATAGCTTTTAATAATAATAATTCTTGCTAGAAAATTATTATGATCTTTCATATAATTTCATTAACTTATATATATAATCATTCACCTAACAAAAGTTGCAAAAATTTTAAGAAAAAACAAAGCAAAAGGAAAGGAGGATTTAATAATTGATACTATCAAAAGAAAAGAACCCATTCATGTCATTTTCAATATATAATATGGTAGACGACATTAGACGAATTTGAATGAAGGTGACTAATTAAGTTTTGTGTAGTGCTTAAAAATATAATCCAAGATTCTAGAGTCAAGAGAAGGACAACAAAAATATGTTAATTTATATAAAATATTATGATCTTTTGCATGAAAAATTCACAAATTGAATTACAAAAGTCTTATATTAAAGAATCGAGATGACTTGTGACGACTTCTAAAATTTATTCCCTTTTTCATTTGAAATAATAATTATATTAAGAAAGCAAAATGCATGGTGCCCGTGATCTGTCTTAGATTCCTTCAAACCATATAAAAAAAATAAAAATAAAGAACAATCCTAGTTAATTATGACCATGCCAATATGTTCCTCTATTCACTCACAAGATCCACAAATAATTACAAGTATATATATCTGATCAATAATCAGTTTTGCTCATAAAAGAATTCCCCATGGTATATATAAATAGTAAGAAAGTGTTTTCTATATATATCCAATATTACTATTATAAAAACACATAATTTCTAGTACCCATTTGTTAGTTTTTACTGGCAATAAAATAAAATTATCAGAAATGGTAGCCAGAACTTGGGACTTTCCTTCATGCCATGAACATATGAAAATGAGCCAAAATTATTGTTATCGGGCTAGGGAAAATACAAAAGGATTGAGTGAGTAGATAGGTCAAGAAAGCCGGTTGCCGGTGGGGGTAACCATTTATGCAGTGAAATGCAGAAGTGGTAGGCTGGCAAGTGGCAACTGGCGAGAAATAAGATTATGGGGCCTTGTTTCCATAGTTGCAGCTCTCATGTCTAATCAAATTGTTTACTTTTGTGGCTTGTTTGGCAACCGACTCTGATTAATATAGGGTAAGGGTCCCATGATTTTTGAGATAAATTAATATTGATTTGTGTGGTTTATAAGTTTTGATAGTTATATTATATATGGAGTACTAAATTTGGGAAACTCTTGAATCTTTTTCGTGGTCTCTATTTATATATATCATTTTCTTGATTAAATGAATCATAGGAAAAAAGAATTGAGACTTATCTAAAGTTTGTTGAAGAATGTTTTTCAAGTTGTTTTCAATATATTTATCATGTAAAAAGCAATTATAATAGTAATTAAGTTGCTTTCTATTCAAACATTACTTGGATTTAGTACAACCCAAAGACTTTTTTTTTTTTTAGTTTATAGTAGTATATATATTATTATTGCAAATTTGTTTTTGAAGTTTAAGGATCTTAATTACTTGAAGAAAATGGAATTCTTGCAGTCTAATTTCCTCATATTTAAGTCAAAATTTAACTATAAAAATGGGTTTAATGTGTTAACCATGGCAATCCAATATAAGCATAGCTATTTTTAGTAAATTTGATGGATATAGAGGGCGTCAACCACATGCATGGGTAAAAAATGAAAATTTGATGTTTAGATTTGAATAGTACATTTAAAGATTATTGAAGCAAGGAAGCAAAAGAATCCAACCCAAAAATTCACTTTTTTTTGTCATTTTCTTGAATTATAAGTAAGAGATGGATTAACAGTAGACCACACATGAGGGCCATGTTATTGTAGGTTAGGGGGGAAATTGGAAAGGAATATAGATTGTAGTGCATGATTGAGTTAATACATAAACTAAAAACTACCTCGAGTTAGTATTAGTTTATTATATTTATCCTTTGAAGTGAGTAAAAATATTACCCAACACCTAAAAAGCAAGGATTAACTAATGATTAACTTAATCTATACACATTATTCAAAAAAAAAAAAACTTAATCTATACACAAATGTTTGTAGGAAATGATAGTATGAGTTAAAATGTACGTCTGCACTTAATTTAATTAATTGGTCCCAAAAAGATTTTTTAGTGATTAGAATTAAAGACTTTCTTTTTCTTGATAGATCTTAAGTTTGAATTCAAGATAGATAAAATGAGATGAGATTTACTAGGATTTAATTTATTATCTTGATTATTAGGGGGGCTAAACCTGAATTTAATGTATTTCCTTAATTATTATGAGGGTTAAATTGGAGGGATAAATTGGAGGGTCAAAAAGAATTATCCGATTTACTAATGGAGGAGAGTTAATGTTTTATCTATCATTTAATGCAAGAAAAAAAAAAGTGCATTTAGTTGATGATTCATTAAACTATAGTCTTTAGTTAACATGGGTTAAATTAAATATGGACAACCATCCAAACTTTACACATATATATGAAAAGTTTTGATTATAGATATATGTATTTATTTATTTAGGCACTAGATTTGTTTCATTAAATGAAGTCACATCATGATTGTTTGAGTTAACAGAAATGAAAATCATAGTATTAAAAAAGAGGTGACAATATAGTGTAGTGTAGTCAATCTTATTCATTTGAAATATGAAGAAATGGACCACAGAGAAAACTTTATTACTTATTAGGCTAGCCTGTAAAGAAAAAAATTTCTTACCCGTTAGGTCCGTTCAACGACTCTAAACTTCACCAAAGGCGTAACGGTAAAAAGAAAAGGAGGAAAAAAAAAAAAAGGCAAACGGAAATATAGCAAAATTTCCTTTTATCCTTTCTTTTATGGTCGACATTGGACAAAAAGAAAATTAAACAAAAAATAAAGAATCTCATTAACCCAAAGAAAAAGAAATGTTGATAACCCAATGAAGTCCAAGAAACATGAACATAAGGCCATGCCACTAACCATAGCCCAACACAATTAGAGAGGCCCAATCAATCTGGCCCGATGCAGTGTTTCATTATACTTTCCTGGCCATTTGTTGGCCTCGCCTTTATGTTCTTTCTTTATGTTCAAAAATGGAGCGGTAATCGGCAATGCACAATACACAAAATGGGTATTATATACTTTTTTTAGTCCTTGAAATTACAGAGGATACACCTAGGTAAATTATATAAAACACAATATTGGATTTGCTTTTTCTTTCTTTCTTTCTTTAAGGATCCGCCAACAAGTCAAATGCCCGATGTCTATATTGGACCGACTTTGTACATACATACATATTATTATATCTATATTTATTATTACTCCTTAATCTGAACCGCCATCTGCACACCAAGGTGGGGGGAAGTGGGAATATCACTTGCCCGTTTCTTTTTCTTTGACATCACTGGTTTCTAAAACGTATTCTCTCATGAGTTTTGTGTTGGAGTCATCCACCATCTGCACACCAAAATCAACATCAAATTAATTAAGAAAATAAAGGAAATAGAAATCAAGTCAAGTTTGAATATATATATGTGCCCACCTTGCAAGTTAAGCGCTTCAAGTTGTCCCACTCAAAATCATGTTTGCAATATGCCGATCGAACCTTTAAATATGTATATGTACATCAAGCTTAATTTAATTAGCCCATCAATTTTAATTAAATTAAAACCAGAACAAGTAATTATAAAGAACAGAAGAAAGTTTCTCTCATGCACTGACCTCTAAGATGCGTAGGGCTGTGGCGTGGAGGAGTTGTCAAAATGGAAATTCATCACAGATTAAACATATTAATCAAAATTCTCAACATATATGAATATATGAATATATGTATTAAGTACAGTACATACCAAGACTTTTATGTCTTGAAGATTGTCTCATCAAGCTGGCACAGAACTCGTCCCCATCATTCAAAGAGTGGGTATCCAAAAACTCCCTTAAATCCTTATAAGCTTCAGGATTATAGCTCTGCTCCGGGGAATTAACAACATCTAATTAACTATTATTATTATAATAATAATTAAACCATGATTAATAAAGGAAAATCTCTCTCTCTCTCTCTCTATATATATATATACCTCAAGCTGTGCACTGACGATCTTAACTGCTATGTAATTGAAGAAATTGTGGAGGTTTTTGCTTGCCTGCTTTTCTGGAGATGCAAACGGCCCTGCAAAAAAAGAGAAAGTATAATCAAACATGGAAATGATTCATGAAGGAATAGTTTAATGATAATTCTACTTACCAGGAACGTACATTTTGTGGCAATTCAAGCGGGTGGAGTAGTAATGGTAGTGGTTGCTTTGCTTGCATGGCCATGAAGGAAAAGAATTAATGCTCTTATTCAATGGTTTTGAAGGGAAAAATGAGGGCTGACTCAGTGGAAGAACAGCAAGGGATTCCATAATGTTGAATTTTTTGGATTTGGATTTTGATTTTCGAAGAAAATGATTCGATTGAGATTAGACTCGCTTGATTTCGGATAAGCCTTAAAGAAAGGCTCTGTTTTTGAACTGAAACTCCTAAAATATCTTCACTGCAAAAATATCTACCCTTTTACACGTGGAAACTGGAAAGTGCCCTTTTTTGTCCACCGTATCTTGACCCTACCCGAAGACGCGGTGGAAATCATGTGTTAAATGACAATAATGACCATGGGCCTTGATTTGAACAATTAGAAGCCCTATCCCTTTATTGGGTCTCCTGACCCAAGACGATGTAGTTTTGAATTTTGATAGTGAAAGCATTTTTTTTATGGAGAAAAATACTTTCGCCTAAAAAAAAAAATGTTTTCACTACCAAAACGGCGTCGTATCAATGTCAAGGAAAATATGGAATATATAATCATTGGTCCGTTAAATACCAAGACAATACTTAAATTAAATTAAATCCTCTTTGCCCCCACATTGTTAAAGAGCAAACAAAAACCAAGCTGTCATAAGGCTATATATTAAGATACCAAACCTTCCCTTGGCTTATTATTATTTCCCATTTCCAATGATCTCCAAAACCCCAAACTTCCCTTCTCAATCTCCCACTCTGATCACAAACTAAAAAAAAATGAAACTTTTGTTTCATACCACACTTTTCTACTTGTTCCTTATTCTCATCCAAGTCCAAGCCAAGTGTAGAACTGGCTGCACCCTCGCCTTTGCTTCTTACTATATATGGCAAGGATCAAATCTCACATATATTAGCACAATCTTCAACCAGCAAATCTCCGAAATTCTTGTATACAATCCCCAAGTTTCAAGTCAAGATCAAATCAATACAGGGACCAGAATCAACGTGCCCTTTTCTTGTGACTGCTTAAACGGTGACTTTTTGGGTCACACTTTTACTTATAACACCCAGCATGGTGATACTTATGACAAGATTGCTAGCAATGTTTATGTTAACCTGACGACGGAGGATTGGGTGCGTCGGGTCAATATGTATGATCCAACCAAAATACCGGCGCCCGGGACGATTAATGTTACGGTGAATTGTTCATGCGGTGACAGACGCGTTTCAAAAGATTTCGGGTTGTTCATGACGTGGCCTCTTCGTCCGGGTGAGAGTTTATCGTCAATTGCAGTAGAGTCAAATGTATCGGAAGAGTTGCTGGGGAAGTACAATCCAGGGTCCAATTTCAGCGCCGGGAGTGGACTCGTTTTCGTGCCGGCAAAAGGTTAGTCATCACTTTATATTAGCTGTCCAATTAAGTAATTAAAAGGATATATATATTTGAGTGTCAAATGGAGAATTCTGATCAAATTTCGCTGACCATGTCACCATGGCTACTAGGACAAAAATGGCATAATGTCCAATTTCCTCCTTATATACAAAAGCGACATTTTCTCCCTTAATTTTTAATTTGGAAGGTTCGCTCCTTAAACTATCAAAATTGAGACAATTTATCAATTGAACTTTTTATTTGGAACTTTCACACTTTAATTAAACTATTAAAATCGGGATAATTTTTCTCCAAAAGATGTTGATATGCCATTATGCCACGTCATGTGTCCATTGTCACATCAGCAACTTTTAACGATGATGGAGAAATTGTCTCGATTTTGATTGCTATGAGGTGAAAGTTTCAGGTTAAAAGTTTAAGGAAAAAAATGTTCATATTGTGAAAGTTTAGGGGAGGGAATGGTCATTAAGTAGTCGGACAAAAACATATGACAACATAGTTGTAATGCTATAGGACAGTAGACATGGCATACGGCCATGGGCGTCGGAACAATTTTGTTGCCTAGACATAAAATTTAGTAGGCAACTTGGCCTTGTCAACACGGAATGAATTATCCAGAGCTTTGACACTTTCTCTTGTTCTACCAGGCCACTTTGTCTTGTTATTGTTTACATAAATTCCTCTTTAAACAAAATAAAGAAAAAGAATCTTATATTCAAAACAATAATTTACTCTTAAATTCTTCACTCAATAGTTCATATATAGAGATAGGAAAAATATTGAAATTTAGATAGTAGATAAGATGATTACTCAAGGTTGCATTTGTCGATTTCCAATCATTACTTAAATAAATGGGTGTTTTTTTAATGCATTAATAAATTACTATCTTACTGTAACTAAATAACAACTATATTCTCTAATCAAATCATGACATGATCTCCTTCGTATGCTTCTAATTACTCAATTTCGATGTGGTGGCCCATTCCTGTTTAATAGATAGTGAAATCTAGAGAAAAAGTTACCCCTTCAATACTATATTATTCGCAACATGAAGTTTCTTGAACTAAAAAATGCTGCTCTTTTGAGTTTTTGTTTATGTCTTTCTCCCAAAGATTTTGTAATCTAGCCAGGCAGAAGATGGTGGACGATGTTGGAAAATGCTACGGTATATTACAATTGCCAAATCCTTATTCGTTGAACACAAATATGTGCTAAGATTGGCTTGTGTCACTAGCAATTAATAATGATTTACGATTATAAATTTAGAATATTCTTAGGTCTCTCGTTAATCTAGTCTTGGCCTCTTTTGCCATGGAATGATGGAATACGAATATACGATGGGGATTTTCTCTCTTGGTTTTGGATCCTTGCCATTAGGATTGAACCCAAACTGAAGTTGCTTGATACTTGAAACTTAACAGAAAGTTAAAATTTGATGTTTTGATTTGACAGACCAAATTAACTTCACTATCACGTAGCATTAAAATCTGGGTTTTCAATCAATCTCAGAGCTCTTTTGGCAAAAAAAAAAAAAACAATCTAAGAGGGATGGACACAATAATTCATGATTCCAGATATAATTTTGTTTAGTAAAATTTAGATATTGCAGCCCGACCAAGGTTGCCTTTAAGCTATGTATGTATAACTGAATTTTGACTTACTCTGGCCTTTTTGCTATGCAGACCAAACTGGAAACTTTCCACCGTTAAGAATCAGGTAATGGATATGCCATCTTTCATGAATCCCAGGACTAAATTGTTATGTTAGATGACCATTTATTCAGTTAATCTAATAATTATGCCCATTTGTTCTGTTTTTTTTCTTTCTTGCAGCGCAAGTGGTATGATCATTCTCTAGTTATAACTTCAATGTTTTGAACATGAAAGCCTCTTACCTTGATTTTCTGAGTATACATATACGTGTCAAGATGGTGTTGAGCATAACTTTTGTGGCATTTCAACCAGGAATCTCGAGTAGAGTTATTGCTGGCATATCTATTGCAGGAGTTTCCGGCGCTTTGCTTTTAGTATTTTGCATATACGCCGGCATTTATAGAAGGAAAAAGGTTGTGGAAACATCATTCCTAGAAGACCACTACATTCAACAAGGACGTGGTAACATTTCTATGTGACCAAGCTTGAAATCCACATCTTCCATTCTTAGCCATTGATCTTATGTATGGAGTGATGTTATGGATTTAGGTTCCAGCGGTGCCCTGAAGAAACATTCAGAAACAACTGCTCTTTTTGCTTCCCCAGGCCTCACCGGTATCACTGTGGATGTATCTGTGGAGTTTTCATATGAAGAACTTGCCAAGGCTACGAATGACTTTAGCAATGCTAATAAGATTGGACAAGGAGGGTTTGGATCTGTTTACTTTGCAGAACTAAGGGGCGAGGTAATGTTCAAACTGCTAATTAATCAAGTGTCTCCCCAAACTCAGACTCTAAATTAGTCCAACTTTTGGTCCTGAAATGCAGAAAGCTGCAATTAAGAAGATGGATATGCAAGCATCAAAGGAATTTCTTGCTGAATTGAAAGTTTTAACACATGTTCATCACTTGAACCTGGTATTTTACCTTCCGTTAATTTGATATTATTCTTTTTCTTAATTATCCAAAAGAAAGATATGGCTCATCTTATAATATACTATGCAGGTGCGTTTAATTGGGTATTGTGTTGAAGGTTCCTTATTCTTAGTCTATGAGTTCATTGAGAATGGCAATTTAAGTCAACATTTGCGCAAGAAAGGTGAGAAAATCACAAGTGTTTATGACCTTTAATTATGCCAATAAGCATCTAATTTTACTTAAAGCCAATCAAATTATATTGGTGATGATCAACATTTTTCTTGCAGATCAGAGAGATACATTGTCATGGCCAGCTAGGGTGCAAATTGCTTTGGATTCAGCCAGAGGCCTTGAATACATTCATGAGCACACTGTTCCTTTATACATTCATCGTGATATTAAATCAGCAAATATTTTAATAGACAAGAACTTTCGTGCTAGGGTTATTGAATCTTAATTTCCATATACTAATTTGTAGCAAAAACTACGGATGAATCCAGATGGATTTTTGTCTAATCGATTGGAATGGGTGCTTATGATCAGGTGGCAGATTTTGGGTTGGCAAAGCTAACAGAATTTGGAAACAATTCGTTGCAAACACGTCTGGTGGGTACTTTTGGATACATGCCTCCAGAGTAAGAAAATTTCCCCTGAATGAATAGTTTGATTTTCTATTAAAACAGATCATGTTTGGGTTTTCATGTTTCTTAAACAAGCTTGAATGTTTATTTGTCTGTAGATATGCTCAATATGGTGATGTTTCCCCCAAGGTGGATGTTTATGCTTTTGGAGTTGTTCTGTTTGAACTCATATCTGCCAGGGAAGCTGTCGTCAAGACCAATGAAGAAGTAACTGAATCAGTGGGACTTGTTGCTTTGGTATATATATTATAGAAAATCATTTGTCTTGCCTTACTAAACTCACTACTAAACCCTAATCATGATTGTGTTAAGTTATAAATTCATTGATGATAAATGCAGTTTGAAGATGTTCTTGATCAGTGTGATCCAAGAGAAGACCTGCAAAAGCTCATTGACCCAAGGCTAGGCGATGATTATTCCTTTGATGCAATTTGCAAGGTTAATAATTCTGGTCTCCTTAATTATGAAAATTTGTGACTTTGGTATCTCATTAGTCTATAATAACAAGCGTTGTCATGTCTGGGTTTTGTTAACAGATGGCTCGTCTGGCCAAAGCTTGCACGCAGGAAAATCCTCAGCTAAGGCCAAGCATGAGATCCATCGTTGTTGCACTTATGACATTGTCATCTGCAACTGAGGATTGGGATGTCGGTTCCTTGTATGAAAATAAAGCTCTCATCAACATTATGTCTGGAAGGTAGCTGCTTAGCCATTGCCCACTGCAGGAATTTTTAGCTAATTATAGTTGTATCCAATTACTGTACAGTAGCTTGATCAGTTCCCTTATTCTGTATTTCATTTCCAAGAATTTTTGAGTAATTCTGACATCTTGTATTACTATGGCTATATATATACATTCATTTTTTTTTCTGGTATTATTTAAAGATTCTTTTTTTTTTTGGTGTAACATTATTTAAAGATTCTGTCTTAGCTGCTATCTTGTCTTGTATGATTTGAACAAAAAAAAAATATTGTCTTGTATGATTCTCAGCAACTAAATACTTGTTAGAAACATAAGCCAATGGGACAAGAAATTAGAAACCCAACATCATCGCCGCCATTTCTAAATTAGACAACTTGAAAGCTAAAACCAAAAGCCCAAAAAGAACAAACCCAAATTCTATCCTTTTTGGGTTTTGTGGCCCATATTATTACTTTAAAGCCTATCCCAAATCTCTACAAACTTTTACTGACAAGGGTTTTACCTTTTCTCACCAAATTGGCTGGCGGTCCCTCTGCTTTGGTTGATTGAGCATGGCGGTAACAAGAGCGAGTAAGAAGGCCCAGAAAAAAAATCATGGAGAAGAAGAGGATAGATTGAGCGATCTTTCTGACTGTATATTACTTCACATCCTTTCTTTTCTGCCGGAAATCAGGTTTTGCATTCGAACCACCCTTCTCTCTAAGAGATGGAACAACTTATGGGCTTCTGTTCCATGCCTTTCCCTACAATCAGCATCTTTGACATGTTTATTCCCTCTATTCAATATCTCCAACTCCTTGAAAACTCTCAATTTGAAATATTTTAGCAATTTACATCTATTACAGGATTTCACCCTTCCCAGCCTCACCACTTTACATCTCTTTGGTTGTAGTTTCAATGGTAAATCTGTTTCGATAGACCCTTTTGTAGGACTTTTCAATCTCAAGAGTTTGCGACTAGTTGGATCAATAGGTACCCTCGTAAATTTTAAAATTACCGGACCTCAACTTGTTAGTTTGACCATTATAGGCCCTCAATGGTGTAAAGTTGAGATTTTAGCCCCAAAGCTCCGTTTTTTCGGTACTAAATGGGTTCCTCTAGGGAAATTCTCCCATCTTGAATTTCCGCTCTTGGAAATGGCTTATATTGATTTATTAATTCTTGATGCAAACAAGGCACCTTTGGATTTGATCACTATGTTTCGCGGGCTCTATAATGCACGGTCTCTGGTGCTTTCCTTCGGCATGATTATGGTACAATATTCTCATTTTCTTTCCCACACTATGTATTCTTTTCAATAGTGGAATTGGCATGCCTCTCACAACTAATACTACATACTAATTCAGGGTCTCATGGGGTGTCCTAATGTATTTGAAGATCAATCATCTCCCTTTGTTAGATTGAAAACTTTGAAAGTACACTGCCCTTCCTTTTTGGTGAGCTCTTTCAATATGCCTGACATTATGATGAAGTATTTTGGCGAAAACATAACAGTTGAGAAGATTAAAGGCTGAGGAGGTACTATTATTTACAGTGAGTAGTGTGTACTAGTAGTGTTTTGCTAGTAATTTTTGTTCTTCTTGCTTTTATTTCTTGGAACTTACAGCATGTGAAATTTTCCATATTGTTGTTTAATTTTAACTCCTAATTGAAGATGCTTAACTATTTGATTTCAATCAAGTTGAGTGCCTTGTCTTAGCTATTGTCTTGTTATGCTTGCTCCCAAGTCCCACCCTTAGGTCATGTTGCTTACTACTTCAAATATTCTCCTTGGAGGGCTTGGAATAAGGTTACTTAATCAAAAACCAGTAGAATGTAAATCCTATGAAATCTACCAGATATATGTCTTCTTAACTAAATGTTGATGATCTAGCAATTGTCTTTTATGAAGTTTTTGTTTTTCTTGCCATGATAATTTGTTGAGAATACATCAATTGCCTAATTTTGGGGGATCTCTTCTTTCTTTGTTGTTGCAGAATCAAAGGCAGTAATCGGGGTGTTACAAGAACGAGAACGAGTACTGGCCCTTTTGTTGAAGGTAGTTCAATAGTTTATTTTATGTATTGGAATGCCAATTGCAAAGCATTCCATTATATGCAGAAGTTAGCATTTCCTTTTGTTTTCTTCACATTCTATTTTCATGAGTGATGTTATTGTAAATTGAAGGTTATAGAGATGTCATCATGTCAACTGCCTCTAGAGTCTAGCCACTAGCCAGTCGATATATGTCTTCAGTTGATGATTAGCATATGCCTCCAACTAGAAAATTGATGATCTATTAATTTTGTTTCACTTGCCCTGATAATTTGTTAAGAATATCACATCAGGAATTTAGCTAATGATACAGTAGCTTCAGTCCCGTTACTCTGTATTTCATTTTCAAGAATTTTCGAGTAATTCTCAGAGCTTGTATTACTATGGCTACAAGTTACAACACATGAAAACACTAAACAGTGACATATAATGTTTGTTTTGACTGACCAAAGATGTAACATAAATTGCATGAAACTTAGGCACTCTCGAACTCGAATTTGGTTCAATTGTTTAGTACCAGTTCCGTCACGTTTCAGTCCAAAAACCCTTTTTAGGTTCCCAAACATCTTGGCAACTCCATGTCTCCTCACACTCACCTGATTAGTCAGTTGCTTCTCTTAAACGATGCCTATTCAATTGTTTCATGGAATCCTCCAAAGAAACCCCAGCCCGGAATAGAAATGCTTCAACCAGCAGCGGATAGAAATGTTTTAACGACCCTATATGAATTTCTCAGACGCATGAAAAGTAGTCCCAGAAGAATTAGAGCCATCGTTTTTAAAGTACCCAACTTTGAAACTTCCATTGGCATTGCTCTTACAAGCCAAAAGTATCAAGTTCCCAACAAGTAAAATTGGATGATGATTTCGTCATGTTCATAGTGAAGCAGGTACGATTCTAAGCTAACAAGTTAAATAAATAATTACTTCACGTGGATGGTTCAAGTGGTTTGATATTTGTTCCCTAAAATAAAGTTTCAAGTATAGAGTTTGAATTTTGTGAATGGAGAAAACCGTTGTTGGAGAGCCTTACCCCATAATAAACTAACCCGACTCGAACAATTTAGTTAATTAACTTTGTGAATATATTGAAAAAAAAAAAAACTCCATAGAAAAACTAATCTAGTAAACTAAAACTAATGTAGGGCCTTCAATGTGCCTTTTTTCCTTTAAACAAATAAAAACAACAAAATGTTTTTAATTTGCTTAAAACACCATTTTCTTCTAGATCTTCTTCTGTCACCAGCTTTTCAGGCAAGTCTTGCAAAGGAGCTTGGATTATACTAAAGGCCTGGAAAAGTTGTGGATAAAGTTGGTTCATGGTCTTTTTGAATTTGCTCGACACCTTGATTTCTCCCTTTGAAGAAGCTGGTGCGTTACCACCACTATTAAAGAAGCCGATGCGAACTTGACCCTCTTTATAAGCAATACAAGCTCTTAATATTGTGCTGGCGTGCCATCGAAAATGCTCCTCAACGAGAAACTCAAAATCCTTAGGCTGTTTTTCAAGCACTTTGAGCATTGACTTGCAAGACAAGGCAAAAACCTTTTCATTATAAGATTTCCAGGACCAGGCCGGTTTTATTATTCCAGGCTCGTTGTAATAAGGTTTTTCATTAAAAACAAGCCCCTAGATTGAAACCAAAACCTGAAGAATCGTCGACTCGGCAGGGTTCCACTTCTCAGTTTCTTCGCAGTAATTCCAAGTGTTAAGCAAACTCAAACAAACATAGCCATTCCAATACAAATTAGGGTTCAATCTGAGTCCGTATGAATGGTAATGAACCGAGGGAGGGGTGTTGGGATAGTCATTAGGGAAAGAGATGTCGAAGAAGAAAAGGCCATTGTGATAAGGAGTCCCTTGAGCACCAATGATTACAGCTCTCATTAGATCAACCCTTTCTTCGTAAACTCTGACGAAGATTGATTCAGGCAGATGCTTCCTTAGAATCTTCCACTCTTTCATGATACTTTTTATGGCTTCCTTGTTAGTTACCTTGGCAGTTTTGCCAAATTTATGATAGTTGAAATCTTTCGTACCACTTACAGAATCATACTGCTCGAACTTATAAACCGGGCGTTGCTCCGTCGACGTCCCTTCCATAGATATAATTTATGAGAAAAACGAATTAGTAAATTAGTGAGAGTAATTAAGACAATTAATCAATTGATATATATATTTGTTATTCATATATAATTCACATATTATTAAACTTTTTCCATGCGATTTTAATCATACTTACGTACCATTAGTACATAAGAAATCGTTAGCCAAGAGGGGAAAAAAAAAAATAGTCATAGCAAAGTTCTGGATCCTGATGTGGTAAAAGGATATATTGAAGAGAAAAAAAAAAAACCTGAATCTGCCCCAACATTCTGCAAAACGGGTCTTTCTGTCATTTGTTTAGGATTGCTTTAGGGTTCTTAAGCTTCTTCCCTTATATTGAAGAATTGAAGCAGCCTTTCTGGGTTTTTATAAGGGTTTCTAATTAGGGTTTAGGATACCCTAGAAATTATTAATTTTTCTGTAAATATAAGGCTAATTGTTAAAATAAGGGTTTAATTTTACCTTGGTAAGGATATTCGATTTAATAGTGTCAAATTAATTGGGTCTTTTCTTAAGTTTTAGAATGGATTTCTATCAAGGGAAGACATTGCATTTAAATGCAGCAGGGCCAAGAAATTGGAAACCCAAATTATTGCCATTTCTAAACTAGACAACTTGAAAGCTAAAACTAAAAACCCAAAAAGAACAAACCCAAATTCTATCCTATTTGGGTTTTGAGGCCCATATATTGCTTTAATGGAGCCATCTGACTTCTTGTATCTGTCATACTCAGACAGATCATAATCAATTAGCAACCTTCCAAAATTTGCAGTTTCGTCTTTTTCCTATTTTGTTGAAGAATAATTTTAGGTTTATATATAAATAGTTAGATATATTAAGAACGGTAGTTGAGATTTTAGATTTCTAGTTTTGTCTCTGCACCATTAATTCATTTTTTCTTTAATGGAAAAGACGTTGTTCCACTATATAACTTAATTATAGTGACACATTTCATACCGAAATTCAATTCTTGATATCATATGCACCTAATTCACTGAGGGCAAAAAAATAAGAACTTTGACAAAAATAATGATGGCACCACTTGCTTTTTCAAAGGAGTGGGGCTTTCTAATTTGTTGTCTCTCACGCCCTATTTGTAATGGACAAGTGATATTGCATTGCACAAATTCAATTACTTCTATTTATGTTTCAAGCAAATTTATAAAATAAAAAAAATAAAAAAAAATAAGTTTTTTTTTAATTCTCTGGGAGAAAAAAAAAGTAGTGTAATTCAAGCAACAATATATCATGTTTAATGCATTTGCACCCCTACATATCTCACATCTTCCACCTTACTCTATCATTATGGACCACTCAATGCCCATCCAAATAACATGATAGGCCTCATTTATCCCAAAAAAAAGATAGGCATCAATTTAAAAATATCTTAGTCATGCCAAAAATGTTAGATAACAATTAACAAATGGTATGGTATGGTAATCAATACAAGTTTTTTGGGGTTAACTGAGTTTAATGTTTACTCAAGTTTAAGTATTCAGAGTGAAAAAAAAAAAAAAGACATTTAGAAAGTTTTCTCTAATTTGAAAACATAACAATTCTAAATTAATCGGAATCCAATATGATGGTTAAGTAAAAAAAAACAAACTTATAGAGTACATGTTTTAAGCAAATTCATGTTATACACTGATTAAGAATAATAATTAAGGACCATGAGGCATATATTTAAATAATAAAAAAAATGCCCAAGAAAAATTATGAACAAGTAGAGGTAGCAATCATCATATATATTAATTTGCAAAAAGTCGGTTATTTTGGTAATGGCTTGGATGACTTTCCATCAAAACATGTTGAAAGCAAACCAAATATAGTGCCCGTTTGGCCTTTCTTAAAATTCTTCTGAAAAAGTGTTACTGGAAAAATCTTCAATTTAGAGATTCTGGCTTTTAGTTCAAAAACAACTGAAAAAGCACTTCTGGAAAGCACTTCTGGATTTTCCGTTTGGCCCAACTTAAGCTTTTTTCAGTAGATAAACTATTAAATAAGCTGGGCAAACGGACCCATAATATATGGCCATATGATATTCCAAATACTGTAATATATTGTAATCTTCACGTTCCATTTGTCTTAATTTGTTAAACAAATCGTGCTTATTAATCTTAATTAAGATCCACTAAGGCAGCCTGTTCATCCACGAGCACTCAGCCTCATATCTTTGAATCCATCAAATTAGACAAATCAATTAAAGTAATCAAGATTTAGAAAGGTATATATTCAATTCAATTCAAGCTGGGTTGCCACGGTTTTTGAGTTTTATAATTTGACTTGATAGATCCCCGCACATATCAATAGTCAAATTTAATGATCGCTGATTAAGAAATTTATTTATAAAAAACAAGAGTTGTAAGATTGAAGATTTCTTCTTCAAATTCACAATCTTACTTCTTTTCCTCACACATTGTTGAAAACAACAACTCTCATTTCTGGAATATTGACCAAAATTATGTCCTTTTGGCCCATATATGCTCCTTTTTGGCCTTTCAATTGGTTTGGTCGAACGATTTACTTTGGTCATGTTTAGTGCACCGATTCATTGGTCGTTTGGCCAGTGTACGAGTCAAATGGAGCCTTAAGTGTAATTTCCGTTTCAATCGCTGCTCTAATAATCTCATCTATACAGTATAATCTCATCTGTACAGTTGCTAAACAGTGTCAATCACACCGCTACCGTACCGTTCTACTAAACGAAGCCTTTATCCCTGGCATGACACGTTTGGTCTGGTTAAAATCAAACAAGGCAGCTTTGAGTTGAATAAAATCTTATATTCTTTTGAAATTCATGGCTCAAAAATAAGATAAAAATGGCTGCTGATTTCTGAAAGTGGAGGCGTTGCGTTTTAAGTTCAAGGTAAAAGCTAGTAAAAGGTAGGCACGGCCACGGGTTCAACGCTGCATTCACCGCACAATCATTCATTAGTTTCTTGTACAAACCGCTTAATAGTACTAGTAGGTACTCATTCCTTTCTTCTTTGGGGCAATACTAGATATCCCATTCTTCCCATTAATGCCACAGTCCATTCATTGGGAATGGCGTTGGCCCCGCCTGCATGACGCCGGCCAATGTTACCCTTACCTGTTTTATAATCCACAATAAGCATATAATATATATAAATTAACATGAATTAATATTAATATAAATTATAAAGCCAGCTAATCTTAAGTTTCAAGTTGAAATAATCAACAAAAAGAGTTGTGCCGTTTTTCTCTAGCTGTAATTAGAGGTGTAAGTGATATAGGACTCGCAAGCTATTTGAGATTGACTTAAAGAAATTTTGAATCCAGCTCGGTTGAATTTAAATTCGAGTATTGAAGTGAGTCGAGTTTGAATTCAGAAATATTTGATATGATACTCGTCGAGCTACTCAATACACCCATATATATACATTATATTCTATATTTAATTAGAAAATTATCTATATATACCTTGAACTTAAGTTCAATTTTGAGTTAAAAATGAAACTTTTTAAAATTTTTGAATTAAGTATCGAACTGAACTCGAATAATTCGATACTCGTATCAAGCTAAATTCGAAACCTGTATTGAGACAAACTCGATAATTAAAACTCAATTAAACTTAAGTTGGAACTCAAATAGCTGACTACTTAACTCGACTGGATTACACTACATTTATTTAATTTTAAGATTACCCTTAAATAAATTAAATTACACCACTTGAGTAATTTACCCAAATTTATTCTGTTTTATTTTATTTTTGGTAAAAAAAATTTATATATTTATCTTCCACCTAAATCCTCGTTGTCTCCTCTTCTAACAGCGGTGCCCCACGGAGCTTACGCTAAATCCACGCGGCCACATCACAGAATCGCAACCCAACAACCCCACACCATCAAATCGCTATCTCCGTCATCGAGTTTTTCAATCTGAATGGTTCGTGATTTCCACGCTCCAAACCTACGATGCTGACTAAATGTTACTTTACAAAAAAGTAGCCGTTGTAAGAACCACGTGGCAGCTTGCCGACAATTAAGGGTACTATTTATGCAACTATTCCGAATTTATTTATAATTAATAAAAAGTACAATTAATTAAATTAATAAAAAAAGATAAATATCAAATCTGTCGATTTGGAAAAAGACGTGTAAAGAAAACAAAGAGACCCTACCTGAACCAAACAAAACAATCACTGTAGTTACCGTTTCGCGCATGATCTTTTTAATCGGAACAAATCTTTGTATATTAAGGTCATAAAAATTCCGCGAATTATTATTTGAAACATAAAGATTTTATGTTCTGCTTTTTCTTCCTTTGGCTTCTACTGGATTCTTGTTTCTGGCTTTAGTTTTTTCTTGCCTCTTTATCTGCTTCTATTATCGAGAAGAAGAAGAAGAAGAAGAAGAAGAAAGAAGAAGCAAGGTTTTCGGTTATTATTAAGTATTGGTTGCGTGCGTTTCACTTTCCCTGGCTAAGTAGTGGAGGGGAGGAATGTTCTTGGTTTAATTGAGTTTTAAAGCGATGCAAATGCTTGCTGATTAAACTTCTGTTCTTCCAAAAAAAAAAAAACTTTCTTTCTTCTTTCTAAAAGTTTGTCCCTTTTCTCTCTTGAAGATATCGAAAGCCGTAACAGGTATGGGTTTAATTCTATTCTACTTGAATTTTTGCTTGCTTGATGATTTTTGGTCGTTTGTGATTGGAATTTTCAACCTCTGTTTTTTTATTTTTGGTTGAAGTTGTTTTTGTAGTTTTTAATTAGTGGTAGATACTAGAAAGGTAGGATTTTGTTGTGAGTTTTACTAGAAAAGGTAGGATTTTGTTATGATTTTTCTGCTTACAGCAGGATTGTAGACCTTTAATTGGTAGATTTTTCCTGATTTGGAATGATCTTTTTGTTTATGCAGGGGATAATTTATGTAGATGGCGACACTAGGAGATATTGGGGTTGCAGCAGCCATTAATCTGCTGAGTGCTTTTATCTTCCTTTTAGCGTTCGCCATATTGAGGCTTCAACCTTTTAACGATAGGGTTTATTTTCCGAAATGGTATCTCAAGGGTTTAAGAACCAGTCCCTCGAGTTCCGGAGCATTTGTGAGGAAATTTGTCAATTTGGACTTTCGTTCCTACTTGAGGTTCTTGAATTGGATGCCGGAGGCTCTCAAAATGCCGGAACCTGAGCTTATTGACCATGCTGGATTGGATTCAGCTGTTTATCTGCGCATTTACTTGTTAGGGTATGCTGCTGACCTTCCTAATATCTTGATTGGTCATAATTTAGCTAATATTTTTAGGGCTTCGTTGCTTATGAACTTAATGAAAATCGTACTTTTGCTGTATATGGTTTTTGCCGGCTTAACTGATCCATTTTGTTTTGAAGATTTCTATATTTGGTGAAAGATTTCTGATTCTGATCCTTAATTGTGTGTTTGTAGCTTTAAATTTCTTCTTCTTTGCTTTGTTAAGATGTCAGTATTTTTTTTTTTTTAAAAATTAAATATGTTAGACTAATGTTTGGCAGATTATTACTTTTTTAGTTCAGTTCTAGTTAAGTTTGTTTCTAGGCTGTGAAGACGTAATCCGTTGTAGTTATTACTTTTTTAGACTAATGGTTGTTTCTGTAATCCGTTGTCCTGTTCTGACTTCTCTCTTGTGATTTTGCATGCAGACTAAAGATTTTTGTTCCTATCGCGTTAGTTGCATGGTCAATCCTGGTGCCAGTTAATTTCACAAATAAAGCATTGGAATTGCAGCTGAAGAATGTAACTTCAAGTGACATTGATAAGCTCTCAATTTCAAATGTTCCCTATGCATCTGATAGGTTGGAGATCTTCTATCGTCACCTAATCTTAATCAATTGTTCTTATTCTAGTTACGTAGTACCTTTTCCCCCCTCTAAACAACTGGATATTACTGTTGAATAGTAATATTTAGTCCTGTGTTGTAGGTTTTGGACTCATATTGTAATGGCGTATGCATTTACCTTCTGGACATGCTATGTGTTGATGAAGGAGTACGAGACAATTGCTTCTATGCGGTTGCAATTTCTTGCATCAGAAAAACGCCGGCCAGATCAATTTACTGTAAGATCTATTCTTCAATTTGCAGACTTAGGCCTTGTTATAAGAATTGTGAAATTGATTGACTCATTTCATAGATACTCTTGTTATCCATGGGTTTTTTTTTGGCCAAATCCATGAGGTTTAGTTGAATGACTGCAGTTAAACAAATATAAATATATTCTTCTGCTGAAAGTTGATTAAATTAGAGATTACTGCCGTTCCTTTTACAGAAGATTTGAAACATTTGCAATAGTTTTCTGGAGCAATTGTATTTGATTGAGATCTTTACTGAAATTCGTATGAATGGAATTTATTGTTGTAGGTTCTTGTTAGGAATGTGCCGCCAGACCCTGATGAATCTGTTAGTGAGTCTGTGGAGCACTTTTTCTTGGTTAATCACCCAGATACCTATCTTACACATCAGGTTTGTGCCTTTTGCATCTTATTTTAACAAAAATGATGATAGTATATTCTTCTACTTTTTGTGGCTACTCACTCGTCTACTGTCTATTTTCCAGATAGTAAAATGATGTCTTTTTTTTAGAATTCATTTTACGATGTTCAAAGGTGACTATTATAGAATTCATTTTACGATCTAGTCCTCCTTGAAAATTTATGTAGGTGGTATGCAATGCAAACAAACTTGCTAAGTTGGTGAAGAAGAGGAAAAGTAAGCAGAATTGGCTTGATTATTACCAACTAAAGTATTCCAGAAATAATGCAAATAGGCCAATGATGAAGGTAAGTTAACGCAGACTGTCAGGGTTTTTTTTTTTGGGCACAAGACTGTCAGGGCTTTAAGAGCTGGTCTTGTGCCAATGTTCATCTTTGCTTTATATTTCATATTTCCTGACAAGCGTATTTTCTCTACCAGACTGGTTTTCTTGGGTGCTGGGGTGAAAAAGTGGATGCAATTGAATACCACATATCTGAAATTGAGAAGTTATCCAAAGAAGTAAGTATTTGCTTTTCAGCTTGTACATGTCATTGAGATTGTTCGATTTACTTGTTCATTTGTATGCCTCCAACTATTAGTAATTTTCTAGATTGATCATTTTTCTGAGCCTAGGCTTTCAAAAGACAGAACAGCTTTAGTATTTCTACAATTAGATAATGGCAACAAAATTTCTTGTCTCACATCTGAAGCAACCTTTTATCTCTTGTATATTGATAATATACAAGTTGCTCTGCATTACTCCATTTTGTCTTAGTAAAATATTGTCTTTCAAAATCTGATGATGTTGGTTTTGCTGATTTTCCTAATTAGATCGATGAAGAAAGAGAGAGGGTCGTTAAAGATCCTAAATCAATCATGCCAGCTGCATTTGTTTCCTTTAAATCTCGATGGGGTGCAGCTGTTTGTGCTCAAACCCAACAATCCAGGAATCCAACTTTGTGGTTAACAGAGTGGGCACCTGAGCCACGTGATGTGTATTGGCAAAACCTAGCAATCCCATATGTTTCACTAGCAGTTAGGAGGCTGATCATGGCTGTAGCATTCTTTTTCCTGACTTTCTTTTTCATGATCCCTATTGCATCCGTACAAGCTCTGGCCAGTATTGAGGGCCTTGAGAAAGTAGCACCATTCCTGAAGCCCCTGATTGAAATGTGAGTCTCTTTTGAGTTTAAAATCATGAATCATTATCTTGATTATGTTATACTATAACTGTTGATCTTGCCTTTTTTTTAATTTCTCTGCAGGAAATTTATTAAAGCAGTTATCCAAGGTTTTCTACCTGGTATTGTGTTGAAGCTCTTTCTCATTTTCCTGCCAACAATATTGATGATTATGGCCAAGTTTGAAGGATTTACATCACTATCATCTTTAGAAAGGACAGCAGCAACTCGATACTATCTTTTCAATCTAGTAAATGTATTTCTCGTCAGTGTAGTTGCTGGTAGTGCGCTGGATCAGCTAAACACATTTATTAAGGAGTCTGCTAATGAGTATGTATTTCTTCCATTCTTCTTCACTTATCTGCTTTAGTGATAGGCGATATAAAGTTTTTCTCATCCTTTTTCCTTCTTTGCAGCATTCCTAGAATAATTGGTGTAGCCATACCACTGCGAGCAACTTTTTTCATTACTTACATTATGGTTGATGGATGGGCTGGAATAGCAGCAGAGATTTTGATGTTGAAACCGCTTATCATTTTCCATTTGAAGAACTTTTTCTTGGTGAAAACGGAAAAGGATAGGGAGGAGGCTATGGATCCAGGAAGTTTGGGCTTCAACACTGGAGAACCTCGTTTACAACTCTATTTTCTACTTGGGCTCATCTATGCTGCTGTGACACCTGTTCTACTTCCTTTTATTTTAATTTTCTTTGGACTAGCCTATGTTGTTTTCCGACATCAGGTAAAGAACTTATAGACAGAATATACATTGGAGAATAGAAATGAATATTTGCTTACTTGTCTGATTCTCTGTTTCTTTTTTCTTGAAAATGTAGATCATTAATGTTTACAATCAAGAATATGAGAGTGCTGCTGCATTCTGGCCCGATGTCCATGGACGTGTTATAGCTGCATTGGTTATCTCACAAATTGCTCTCATAGGATTGATGAGTACAAAGGGTCTTGCTGTGTCATCACCATTTCTCATTGCTCTTGTGGTCCTCACTCTCTGGTTCTGGAGATTCTGCAAAGCCCGCTATGAACCTGCTTTTGTTAGATATCCTCTACAGGTTTGTTGGTTTTTGCATGTTACATGGATGGTTTCTCTGATTTTTAAATCCTTCAATTCATAACAAGATTTCATTTGCCGTCCTTACCGTGTAAATTATCAAATTGATGTATGCAATATCTCAATCTGCTGTTCTAATCTCAATCATTTCTTCTAATCTTTAGTTGATAAAATTAAACAAACTGCATCTCCGGCTTATGATTTGCTTGATTTTTTCTTTCCATATCAGTTCAGCTTACATTAATCTTCTTGTTGTTATCAATAACTTTCTATTCTATGTTTCAGGAAGCAATGATGAAAGACACTCTGGAACGTGCAAGGGACCCAACCCTCAATTTGAAACCCTATCTTCAAAATGCATATGTACATCCAATTTTCAAGGGGGATGATGACGAGGATGAGGAATTTCACTATAAGTTAGAGAATGAGACTGTGTTAGTCCCTACGAAACGCCAGTCTCGAAGGAACACACCAGTGCCTAGCAAAATTAGCGGTGGTTCCTCACCATCTTTGCCAGAGGCCGTTCCTGAACATTCGGTGCCTTAAAGTAAGGTAAAACTGCGAGTTGATGTTGTTCTTGTATACTGTAAATTTGAAATCTAGAGACACCAGGAAGTGAAGAGGGTGGCATTGTAAAATCTAAATGAACAAGATAGGGTAAGAGAGGAGGCAAGCAAGGCAACGAGAGTAAATTTTGTGGCTATCAATGGGAAGAAACTAGAATGTTGAGGCCATGAGGATGATAAGAGTAAATATTGTGCAGAGTATGTCTGAGATTTCTTCTGATTTGTTTCCAAAGCAACTAATTAAATTTGTAGTAGTGAAATCAAAGGAATTTCTTCTTTTATTCCTCTCATTTCATTATCAGTTCATGTGGATACAGTATATAAAGGGTTGACAGTTAAAACTTTCACAAAAACCCGTGTTTATAAAACAGACAAAAAATACAGAACATAACATCAGATAAATAAATAGATGCAGTCCTGCTCCAGCTAGTTTTATTTATTTAGATAAACTTTGATCATTACACTTATCATAAAACAAGACTTGATCAAAGAAAAGCTGAACATGATAAAAGAACAAGAGTTTTTTGTGTTATTCTATGTACTCTTTCGTGATCCTTCAAACAAATCTAAGAGATAGTTTTCTAAATCTTCTGGTGCATACTTAATATATTTAGTAGCAAGCCTCCCACTCTGTAGCTGCCTCCAAAACCTCCCCATGAAAGAGCGATAAGCTGGAATAACTTTCTCAGAAATAGTAATTCTAAGCTCTTCACGAAGTTGAGGATCATGGACCTTCCAAGCTGTCTGAACCCTATATATCTCTTCAAAACATGCATTGAACTTCTTAAATCTTTCCTTCAAGGCTACGGCCATGGATGCATCATTCCTCGAGCTGCTGCTACGGCCTCCAATTCCATCATCCTTGAGACAGTGGAGAGCTTTTGTCCAACAAGCCCTAAGATAACTTGTTTCGTACTGGCGTATCCAACCGCGCCGCGTACGGACCCAATCGTCTCCCAAAAGCTTGCCTAATTCAGAATCCTTAACCTTCTTAACTATATAATGAATATTGTTGATCAAAAATATAGCATGCAATGCATCATCCTGATACAGCTTTGATTTCTCTTCAAGATTGGATTCCAATGAGGACATCAGCAACAACAATCTTTTAGCAAATGATGGTTCTGGTTCATCTTCATCATCACTTTCTAACAAGGACATCAATGTCCCACTGTAATCCCCAAGGAGTTTCAAATAATTCATTACATAACGTGTAAGAGGATGAATCTCCCCATTCTGCATAGGTTTTTTAGAAGCCTCTTCCTTGACAGCATTCTCAAACTCCACAAACGTCAGTTTCACCGCATCGCCTAGTAAGTCTAAAACCCACTTGACCTCACTAATCACAACTTCATCCGTAACCATTAGCATCATCTGCATTGTATCAGCTGCCAACGCATCGTACATATCCAGAACCCTAAATAGCTTCTCAGGTGATTTTTTCCCTATTGCCACAGCTTCCCCAAAATTCAACAACTGCATTATGATTCCTTTGGTTGTCTCATTAAAACAAGTCTCTCTAATTTTATCAGATTCAGATTCAGCCCCATTAAAAATCTGATAACAAAGCCTTTTTTCCCCAGGCAAAAGAACCCTAACTGTAATCTTAAAAGCTTCAACCCATTTCTTCATCTTTTCATCCAATGCTCTCCACTCAATCTTCTGAACATGCTCCATACTCAACTTCTCAACTCCAAGAATCATCAAACTCTCATCTAAAGCATCACGCCTAACACTAGTATAAGCTTCAATACACTCTTTTTCATACCCAGACCTCATCATTCGGTCTGCTATCTCTTTCAATTCAATAACAGCATCACCATTTATCAACTCCACTCCCAAATCATCTCCTTCACTATCGGATTCCTCATCATTCGTCGTGACAAACAAGGAACCCTTCTGGATCGTCTCGGCATCAAGAAGTACGGTGTTCCTAATCAGTATCAGACGAAACTCATCTTCCAGCCTCGACATAGCAATTTGAATAGCGGTCTCGGCCCGGTCCATGATTTCGTTATCAGACCGGTCAGTGATTTCGTTTTCAGACCGAATCGACATATCCGCAACCAATTGAAGGATGTCGTCAACTGCCGAGAGATACTCGGCGGCTTCATCAGGAGAGTCCTCCCACGGCAGAGAGTCCGGGTTGGAGGGGGAGGAGTCCCGCCGGAGGATCAGTTTCTCGGCGTCGTCGAAACGGACTCCGGTACTGATGTTAGACAAGCGTTTATCAAAGCTCGATAAAATCAAGAGCATGTCTTCACGAGCCTGAGTGTTGAGACTGAGACTCTTCATGATCTGCTGAGCCGTCGCCACGAGCTGGTCCTCCCCATCCGCACCAGGGCTCGTCGTAGTCGTATCCATGGTCGATGCTTCCGGTCGTCTACTTCGCTTTAAAGAGGATTCCGGTTTGCTTTAAAATTATCCTTTTCTTTCTCTCCTTCACTCTAACTTTTTCGTTGTCTGAACTAAAACTGAAAACTTCGGATAGAGATTTTAAGTTTCCACCGGCTAGCAAGTGAGGAAAGGAAAGTTTTTTTGCCAGCAAGTATCGTTTCTCCATTTCAGAATCTTTGATTTTATTTCGGTATACAGTTTTCAACTTTGATATTCTCATAAATGTATTTGATTTGATTTTCCTTAATTTGCACCCCTCTTCCATCTTTATAAAAGTTTCCTTTGATTTCCACCTACAGAAAATCCTTCCCAGTTCCCACCATCCAGAGGAAGAGAAAAGATGAACAGAGTACTCTGTTTGAGAAACTCGCAGCATTTTAAGGTAAGCTTCCCTCAATAAACTCCCAGTTTTCGCATTTTGTTAAGCATCCCGAGATTTTTGATGATCTTGATTTGATGTTATTGATAAGAGCAATAATGATGAACTTTTTATCTAAATAATTAATTTTTAAATCAAATCCTTGAATTTATTGTGAATATGACTCCATGGACCAGAAAGAAGGTAGCCTGCAATTTCTGGGAGACGACTCCATGGACCAAAAACCATGGGCTTTTTTTGTATTCCATCTAAAGAGTAAAAACAAACAGAAAACCCCATTTTCCCTCTTAAAAAAGTTTCCTTTGATTCCCACCCACAGAAAATCCTTACCACCATAAAACAGAATGCTCTGTTTTCTCTGTTTTCCAACCAGAGGAAGAGAAAAAAAGGAACAGAGTGCTCTGTTTGAGAAACTCGCAGCGTTTAAAGGTAAGCTTCCCTCAATAAACTCCCAGATTTCGCATTTTGTTAAGCATGCTGAGATTTTTAATGATGTTTGATCTGATGTTATTGATTGATTGATTAAATCCTTAAATTTATTGGTGAATCAATGTCATATATCATATTCATGGGGAGAAATAGAATGCGTTTGTTGTGGTTTGTCCGCATGGTGACAGCCACGTGGGAGAAACAAAGTGGCACGTTTTTTCTTTTAAGGTCTAAAAACTCAAACTGACACGTATGCATAAGTCTTTACTCTATGGACTCCCAGGCCTGTGAAAGTGGGCCCACCATATCCGTTTTGCATTTCAACGATCTTTTTCTATATTTTTATTATTATCCGTGGCAATTTTTATTTATTGTACTTATTACGTGGCAATGTGTCGTTAAAACTTACTGAAACTCCAAATCGTTCTCGGTAAAATTTCAGGAAATAAATAAATTTATTTATTTCTTTTACGGCAAGGAGAAAAATTTTTAAAGTCCAAACTTCTCAAATCCCAGGCCCATAGGGAATAGGCTTATATATAATCTCACGTACACACCTGACCGAATTTTTTGAGACACACTCGCTCGCTCAGGCTCAGCTATTTCGATTCTTTTATCCTTTTCGTCACTCGTCAACGACGATCTCTTTCACAGAAATTTTGGCTTTTTTTTTTTCATTTATTAAAAATTTAGAATGAGAAAATTCTACTCTCAAGAATTGACTCGCTATTTAATCCCAGTCCGCAAGCAATTTAACGCAACATTTTTTTTGTTTTGAAGTGATCAGGTCAGTCTCCGACGCCTTATCGATATTTTCCGTTTAAGAATCTCAATTATGCCTTCTTTTATCAGTTTCCATTATTCTTTCGTTGTAATGGTTTTTGCGGCGTTTTAATTCAAGGAACCTGAATTTTGATTCGCGCCTGGGATTGTTATTGTTCTGGATTTGAGTTTCTGTATAATTCTTGAATTCCAATTCACGTAGATATTTCTTTTATTGATATTCTTTTCGGAGTTTTGAGGATATATCAGATTCTCAGCTGGCTTGACCTGAGTCAACGTGGGCGGTCTCTGTTGTCTGTTTTTGTTCTGTTTGAAAGATTGTAAATTTTTAGGCTGGGAATTATTGTTATTGATTTTGAGGTGATCCTTCAATGTATATAATTCTATGGAGAATGTATATAGATGTAATGCAGGATTTTGGCTTAATAATCACTATGAATTCATGACTAATTTTGGTTTTAATTGCTAGAATCATTTGTTTACCAGAAAACACGTTTATAAACTACAGCTTTTTGGTGTTTTCCATTCCTTGATTGATTCTAATTCAAAGTGTTTCTGTATAGCATGAATGCCAATTCTTTAAAGCTTTATTGGCATTGGTTGTTTGGGTGTTGCCTTGTTTTGCAGTTAGAAGATCTTAGCTTGTTTAATCTTGGCTTTGCTATCTGACTGTCATTCTTTCTCATCTTTGCAGTGAGAATGGCAGCTGTGATTGCTAAGAGAGAACAGTTTAACTGTGGTCAAAGTATGCAGATAAGTTCATGGCATGTGAAAAAGAAGAGAAATCATATCATGCAGCACCGTGATATTAAAAATGCACTATCTGAAGGGAAGGACGATGACAGGCAACTGGCAAAAAGAGCAAAAAAATCATCAAAGAAACGAAAGCGAAGTACAGAAAATAAATCATCAGAGGATGAGAAAAGTCCTAAGAGGCATTGGAATGGGAGAGACAACGTAACTACTTCTGAGGATGAAATCGATGAGGAAATCATTGCCTTGATCAACATGAAACAGCGGAGGCGAAGCAGAAATTCTGACAATGTGGTTACCACAAGAAGCCCCAAGGAGGATAAATCTGATAATGAAGTCATTGCCTCCTTCATCAACAAGAGAGTGCGGAGGCGAAGCAGAAATTCTGAAAGTGTGGTTACCACAAGAAGCTCTAAGGAGGATGACTCCGATAATGAAGTCATTGCCTCCTTGATCAAGATGAAAGAGCGGAGGCAAAGTAGAAATTGTGACAGTGTGGTTACCACAAGAAGTCCTAAGGAAAGTAAGGAGAAAAACTGCAATCCTATTGATACTTCATTGCGTTCTTCATCATCTCTTTCAGCATCATCTTCAAGCTCATCATTAGCACATTTGAAAAGTGATGGTAGCAGCAATGATATATGCACAAACAAGAATGTTAAGGTATTTAATTTCTTTTTAATCTCTAAAGTTGAAAATTCTCTTTTCTTGCTTTTGATTACCCCTCAAAGACAGAATATTTCATTGCATTTTGTTTCGCTTATTGACAATTATTAGAAATCTTGCTTTGATCAGGCTAAGAGAGAAAATATCAAGTGTCATCAGTGTATGGCTCAACGGAGAATTGTTGTTCCGTGCATGAATTGTAAAGACAAAGTATATTGTCTCAGTTGTATTAGACGATGGTAATATGTCCAAGCTACTGCGATTCAGTTTATTTATCTATTTTTAAATTTTAATAATGTTGAAGTTGTTCTCATATTTTTTTTTACTTCTGTTGTTGTGTACACAGGTATCCCAATATACCAGAAGAAGAAATTGCAGAGCAATGCCCATTTTGTCGTACTAATTGCAATTGCACCATCTGTTTGCACTCAAGTGGATTAATTAAGGTTTTTGTTTTTATAATATACTATATGTATAATAATACAGAGATCTTCATGGTTTTGCTTTGCACAAAATTTAAAATTTTGTTTTGTCGTGTTAATTGAATTCTACTCTATCATGGGGCCATGAAAGTATGAATACAGTTTTATAACCTAATACTTCTTTCTGCCTAATTTACAGACATCAGAAAGGGACATCACGCATCAGGAAAAGATTAAGCATCTAGAATACTTTCTTGAGTCAACACTTCCCTTTCTGAAACAAATTTCCCAAATACAAAAGAAGGAGACTGAGGTTGAGGCTAACATTCAAGGTATGTTTTCTTCTTTCAAACTTCGCCTGCAAGCTTTCCTCATAGTTCCTGACAAAAGGTTCTCCTTTTTAGGGTTGCTGCCTTCTGCAGTTGATATAACAGAGACTCTTTGTTATAATGATGAGCGTGTCTATTGGTAATAATTTTAATTTTGTTCTATATAGGCATACAGCTTATTGTGTGATTGTATCTTTTATTCACCAAATTTCAATGACCATTGCTCCATATTTTCTTATCTTTGGAACAGTAACCACTGTGCAACTTCTATCTTTGACCTTCATCGTAGCTGCCCAAAATGTTCATATGAACTATGTCTTAGTTGTTGTCAAGAGATTCGGGAGGGAAGACTTACTAGCCGTGATGGAGTTGCATACAAATACAGGGACAGAGGTTACGATTATATTCATGGTGGAGACCCTTTGCCAGAGTCTGATCTTCACGAAATGGCTAAGGATCAGGCTGAGCCATCAGTTGAGTGGAAGGCCAATAATGATGGAAGTATTACTTGTCCTTCAAAAGAAATGGGTGGTTGTGGTGATTGCATACTGCAGCTTAAGCGTATTCTTCCAGTGGGTTGGATTTCAAATTTGGCAGCAAAGGCAGGGGAAATGTTGAGAAGCAAAACTAGACAAGGAAGATTGAAACATGAATGTGCTGTGCCAGGTACAGAGACATTGAAAAGGGTGGCATCTAGAGAAGGCTCTAATGATAATTGCTTATATTCTCCATCTTCAAGTGACATTCAGGAGGGAGATCTTTGTAACTTTCAGATGCACTGGGCTAAAGGCGAACCTGTTATTGTTCAGAATGCTCTTGCAAATTCAACTGGTTTAAGCTGGGAACCAATGGTCATGTGGCGTGCTTTAAGTGAAAAAGTGGATTCAGATAGAAGTCTGCAGGCCTCTGAAGTTAAGGCTATTGATTGTCTAGCTGGCTGTGAGGTCTGTTCTGTTGCTTTTAAACCACATTCAGTTTTATTTATCAAGCATTCTTTTCTTGGCTATATGCCATGGTTGAAGTCTGATTTTTTCATGATATACAGGTGAATATTAATACTCATCAATTTTTCAAAGGTTATGTGGAAGGGAGAACATATCATAACTTCTGGCCAGAGATGCTCAAGTTAAAAGACTGGCCCCCATCTAATAAATTTGAGGATCTTTTGCCTCGGCATTGCGATGAGTTTATAAGGGCATTGCCATTTCAAGAATACTGTGATCCTAGGTCTGGTATCCTTAACCTTGCTGTTAAGTTGCCACCAAATTTGCTGAAACCAGACTTGGGGCCGAAAACATATATTGCTTATGGGATTGCAGAGGAGCTTGGAAGAGGAGACTCTGTGACCAAGCTTCATTGTGATTTGTCAGATGCGGTAAGGATCTAAATCACTTGGATAAGTCTATGAGGGTGCCTCCTTTTGGAACTCCCCATATATCAGACTATATATGCTGACATGATCTTCTGAGAACTTTTCATATATTGAGACTATTAAATCTCTTCCTCCACTGTTTTTTTTTCTGCCTCAAACAACTAAGAATCTGCTGACCTCTTTCTAATAATCAATTGGTGCAGGTAAACATTTTGACACATACTGCAGATGTAGCCATAACTGAAGAGCAGCTGGCTGCAATAGAGAAGCTGAAAATGAAGCACAAGGCACAGGATGAAAAGGAGGATTTAGAGAGAGAGGGAGTTGACAAGCATCCTGATCAAGTACTTGCTGCCGAAAGAACTGATCTGGAAAATAAGACATATGTCTTGGAAATCACAGATCAGAAAGATCACCACTCTGATAATATTTCCAAAGATGAGCATGGAAGCCAAATCCCTGGTCTCTCCACCGCAGAAAAGGAGAGGGGTGGTGCCCTTTGGGACATTTTTAGGAGGGAGGATGTACCTAATCTAGAGGCTTATCTTAGGAAGCACTTTAAAGAATTCAGGCATACATATTGCGCCCCAGTTGAACAGGTAATTAACATTAGTTTTAAGTTGGCAGTTGCTAACCTTACTTAAAAGGGGTTGAGATCTCCTGCCCCTTCTTAGACTTCCTGACATGATTCAAAAGAAAAAACCTCTTCGAGTTGCAATTGTTGTTTTCTTGACAGTTCTGCTTATGTTTAGGTCATCCATCCCATCCATGACCAAACGTTTTACCTAACAGTGGAGCACAAAAGGAAACTGAAGGAGGAATATGGTAAGCACAAGTAATGCACCTTGATGTTTAAATATGAAACTTAGTTGATTCCATGGGTTTCTTATTCTAATTTTTTGGTGCTGTCAAGGTGTTGAGCCATGGACATTTGAACAAAACCTTGGAGAGGCTGTCTTCATTCCTGCAGGATGTCCGCACCAAGTTAGAAACCTTAAGGTATTAATACATTCATCCTCATTATATCTTCTCGCGCTACACTCTGTTTGCGGTCTCTCATTGTTACATTCCTGCAGTCATGCACCAAAGTTGCCATGGACTTTGTTTCTCCGGAGAATATCAAGGAGTGTCTTCGTCTAACTGAGGAGTTCCGCCAACTTCCCAAGAACCATAGAGCCAGAGAAGACAAACTTGAGGTAACTTGTCATTGATGTTTGTATACATTTGTTGTCTTTATTTTCTCATTTCTTTTGTTACTAAAACCTCATTCGCATGTGCTTCATTCATGTAAAACAGATCAAGAAAATGATAATTTACGGAGTTGATCGAGTTATCAAGGAATTAGAAGAGCTAATAATATCAATTCCAGATTGAGCCTTTGGAAAGCTTCCCCAATGTCCAAACCGCAGCAACTATCGAGCCTTTCTGTTGGGTCAAGACTAGCTGGGCTGGTTACTAATTTTCGTAACCAATGTTCATAGTATGGGCTCTTTTATTTATTGGGCCCCGGGCATCAATTTTTGTACAGTCGAGCCTCGAGACAAACCAATTTCGAATTGGATTCTTTTGGAATTTTCTAATAAATTACCATCATTAGTAATTCCCATTCTTCATGCTGGCATTTTCTTTACTCTTTATCTCTGGTGGCCATTACTGCAAATTGCAAATCATTATAAACTCATAATCAGCTAAATAAATCACCAATAGAACATATAGTTATTTTGGGCAATTCTACTTTGTTCAAAGTTACACGAAACCAAACATACTACTTTATTAGCTCAAAAAACCAATGATGAATATAAATGATGGATGGGATATGATAATATTTTGTGTATAAAAATGTGCATATATACAATAATACTGGTTGGTTAGATAACAAAATATTTGTGCATATACACATATATTATCCCATCACATTCTAAGGGTAGGAAAGGAGAACTACTAGGGTGTAGGGTGAACGATTTCAACTATATATGACAAAACAACATCGGGGGAGAACTAGCTTTGAATGTAGAGTTACATAAAAAATAAAATAAACGATGTAATTACATTACATACACTCATTACATATATAATCATTGTTGGGAGATTTTAAGGCCGATTCGACTTAAACAAAACTAGTCATAGTTCATGGATATAATAACGCATTAAATACAAGAAACGAGTTTTCAAATCCAAATTCGAACATATGGATGTAGATAGATGGAGAGAACTATTTCTTAATTTCAATGGTTCCAGGGCCGGGTCTACCTGCAGCCAGGGGTCATGCCCCCTAAATATCTAAAAATTGACATAGATTTAATTTATATATTCCCGTTATAGTTTGAAAAAACTTGGTTTTTTTATTTTTAAAAAGTAATTTTAAAAATACGATAAAAATTAGTGTGTAGTTTGTTATAGAAAAATTCAAAGGTACCTTCGAAAGTCAACTCCAATATGCAGGGGCAGGTCAACTTTAGTAGTAAAGGGCCATGTCCCCTAAACATCTAAAAGTTGACATAGGCTTAATTTGATATTGTGGTTACACTTTGAAAAAACTTGGTTTTAAAAAACTAAGTTTTGTCAAACGATGAATTGTTTCTCTGAATTGTTTCTCTGAATTGTTTCGTGTTGAGATGAAAAACAAATTTTTTATCTTCAAACGCAATACAAATTAATCCTACTACCTCTTTGTTTTGTATTTTTAAAATTACTTTGAGAATATGGTAGAAATTAGTGTTTGGTTTGTTGTAGAAAAGTAAACTCAAAAGCACTTTCGAAACGCAAAAGTATCTAAATAATAGCTTTTCAAGGTAGGTTGACTTTTGCTATCAAAACTAGTTTTTGACAAAAAACTGAATTGTTTCGTGTTTGAGATGAAAAACAAATTTTTTTATCTCCAAACGTAATACCAAACTAATCCTATTACCTCTTTGTTCATCAAAATACATCAGTGTAAAAAACCATTTTATATCTACCTAATAACAAAAACAAACTTGAATTGTTTTTCTACTAATTTGATACAAATTTATACTTTTTCGGGAATTAGTTGGATGTAATTGAACTCTAAAAATTTAAATTGAGTCCCAAAAACTTAGTTTTAAGTAAGTTAAAAACAATTTTTTTTAATCTCCAAACATAATATCAAACTAAACCATTTTTTTTTATCTCCATATTAAACTAAACCATAGTAGCCTACAAATTACATAGGCTAATTTATATTAGCCCTCAAACTTATATATCAAGTTCCACCCTTCAAGATGTGACTCTTAGATACTGAAAGGTTTACCAAAACTAACTAAACCATAGGAGCCTATATATTAGCCCTCACCTCAAGATGTGACTCTTAGATACTGAAAGGTTTATCAAAACTAACTAAACCATAGGAGCCTATAGATTACATAAGCTAATTTATGAGATCCATCCCTGTTGATGTGACTCTTAGATGTTGATGTGACTCTTAGATACTGAAAGGTTTACCAAAACTAACTAAACCATAGGAGCCTATAGATTACATAAGCTAATTTATATTAGCCCTCAAGATCCACTCCTGTTGAGATACTGAAAGGTTTACCAAAACTAACTAAACCATAGGAGCCTATAGATTATATAAGCTAATTTATATTAGCCCTCAAAGATGGATCCCTGTTGATGTGACTATTAGATAGTGAAAGGTTTACCAAAACTAACTAAACCATAGGAGCCTATAGATTGCATAAGCTAATTTATATTAGCCCTCAAACTTATATATCAAGATCTACTCCTGTTGTACTGAAGGGTTTACCATAACTAAACCATAGGAACCTATAGATTATATAAGCTAATTTATATTATATATCAAGATCCACCCTTGTTGATGTGACTATTTGATACTGAAAGGTATACCAAAACTAGAGGGTTTATACTCACTTCTAAGTAAGAACTTCAAATTTCTCAAAAATTAAGAAAACCATATGAAAATTGCAAATTATGTTTCAACTTCAAATTTCTCAAAAATCTTAAAAGAACAATTAGGTGTGGCTTACCTTACAACATCTGCTCCAAGAAAATCATATGAAAATTGCAAATAATAGTTAATTGAGGTTGATTAAGTTGATAAGGTTTTGGATCTCTGGGTCAGAGGTTTAGGGGTTGCGTCAAAGGTTCTTCCTCACCAAAACTGTTTAAAAAAAAAAAAACAATTAGGTGTGGCTTACCTTGCACCATCTCCCATCTCCAACAAAAGGCTCCATGGAAAAGAGATTACTAACTTGTTGCCTTCTAAATCTCTATCCCATTCTCTAACCGATCTCCTCCTAGCCCCCTTTGTCTCGCATACAAAATAATAGGGGTTATAGGCGTTTTTATATGCTAGTTAACCAATGATTAGGGTTTCAAGGTCTTTTTTGAGATGACAAAATTATCCTCTAAAATCCTAAGGAAAGTAGGTTTGTTTGCATTAATTACTCCTATATAAAAGGGATTGAGTTATACAACAAAGAAAAGACGAAAATTCTGATTTCCTTAGTCATTGAGTTCATAAGGATTCTTGTTGCTTCACATCCCAAAATTAAAGATAACAGCTATCAAACTTGACCATTCAGATTTTTTTTTTCCTGTAATGAATCTTTACCAAATTAATGTCATAAATTTCGAGATTTACCCATAAATCTCACATAGTGAAACTTGGGACTAAACCTATTACTATACTAGATAATATTCCCGTACATTTGCGTCAGGATTTTTGGTTTATAATTAGAACAATATAATTTCAATTCCAAGTAAAATCTTATCTTATATGATATCAATTGAGTTAAATGGGAAGGAAATATTGTTAGAATTCTAATGTCTATTCAAATAATTATCTACTGAAACAAAGGAAATAGAGTTTTAGTTTGATTATAATTCAATGTTCTAAATATTATTTATAAATATAATAATAATAATAATAATAATAATAATAATAATAATAATAATAATAATAATAATAATAATAATAATAATAATAATAATATATATTAATTGGTTAACCAACAAACTTTGGACAAATATCAGTAAGAGAAGAGTCAAATACTGAGCATACAACAGCTTGTGGATAACTGAAGGTATAGAGATATAGATTTTGTCTAAATTTTGAGTTGTCACAATTTCATTGATTGAGATCATGAATGATGTGGTCTATTAAAATTTGTGTTTAAATTTTATAAATAATTTTGAGTTGTCACAATTCCATTGATTGAGATCATGGATGATGTGGTGGAACTAATCCATCTAATAATTTTTCAAGCCACTTGACTTAGAATTTGGAATTTTAATTTGTTAATTATTATTGAACCCTAAGATGTAAATTAAAAAGTAAAGAAAAAAATATAGAATATGCTCTCCTATCCGATTCAAGGGAAAGCTTAAATATGATTAATTAAAAGACAAAAAAGCAGAAAGAAAATTTTAAACGAGCTGGGCTTTTAAATGATTGGAAACGTAAGCCATGTTGGCCCAGACATGTATTAAAGAACAAATCTGCAAAATTGTCTAAAGACGTTGAGGCCCAAATTAGAACAAGACCAACAACCAATCAGTTTAACCGCCAACGTTATCCCGATTCTGTTTCCTCTTCAACCCCTTTCAATCTTCTTCTTCTTCTTCTTCATCTGCTTTGTTCCTCTTCCTTGAACCTTAATTTATGACCAGAAAATGAACATAACCCATATTAAAGTCCAACCATTCCCTCACTCCCCTCCTTTTCACAACCAATTTCATACATTTATCCTTTCAAACAGAAGCCTTCCATTGCCAAGAAAATTCACCACTGCACCCATTAAGAGGTCTTCTTCTTTTGCTTCAATTCTGTATAAAAAGCATACCCTTTTAAGCCATGGCTGTTTTGGTTTTACTAGAAGTAGAATCAGGAGCTCAGTTAGTGAAGTTGAAGAGGAGCAAAAACAAAAGCCATTGCTGGTGAAAAGGGCATATCCTTTTGACGAAATTGAGCCCAAATGGCAGCGTTATTGGGAGGAAAATCGTACCTTCCGTACGCCAGATGATGTCGACACTTCTAAACCCAAATATTATGTCCTGGACATGTTCCCTTATCCCAGGTGCATTTATCTTGTCCTTAACGGTTGTTTTATTTATATAATTTTAGAAAACTTTGGAGATTCTCCTTTTTTTACTTCTTAAAGCGATTAATTTAATGGCTTTGATTTTTTTTTTGATATATATGAATGGTTTTAGGAATTGGGTAGTTTTGAGAGTTGCATTCGATTTTTTTTTCCGCTTTTCCTTCGGTTGTTCTTGATTGAAGTATAGTGTTAAAAGCTTTGGATGGAAATAATGCAGTGGAGCTGGTTTACACGTTGGGCATCCACTGGGATATACTGCCACGGATATTCTTGCAAGGCTCAAACGCATGCAGGGTTACAATGTGTTGCATCCTATGGGATGGGATGCTTTTGGATTGCCAGCTGAGCAATATGCAATTGAGGTTCATGTTGAAACCATTGATATGTGATCTTCATTATTTTGCAATGTCATGATATTTCTTTTCTTAATTTGTTTCACATTGTGCTTCACAGACTGGAACTCACCCTAAAGTCACAACATTGAGGAACATTAATCGCTTCCGCTCCCAGGTTATTTCTCTTATTATGTTTAATTAGGGGCCAAATAAGTTTTTAGTTGGTTTATTTACATGGCTTTTTCCATTATGGGATAGGATCAGTCTTAACAGTTAGCTTGAATCTGATATTAATACTTTACTCATAGCTTAAATCACTGGGTTTCTCATATGACTGGGATCGTGAAGTATCAACCATAGAACCAGAGTATTATAAATGGACCCAATGGATCTTCCTTCAATTGTTAAAGAGAGGATTGGCCTATCAGGTTTGGCTTATGACTAGTTTGGAGTTCATTAATCCTACTATTATCTTATATATTCATCAAAATCTCAGTTTAATTTCTGGTCTGATTCTGAGCTCAGGCTGAAGTACCAGTTAATTGGTGTCCAGCTCTTGGGACTGTTCTTGCCAATGAGGAGGTTGTGGATGGTGTGAGTGAGCGTGGGGGTCATCCTGTCATCAGAAAGGTGTTTTAGTTTAATGATTTCTGTGCTGGATAGTCCATTTTTCCTAGTTAAATACTTCTCTTATTCCCAACTTTTGTGAATGTTTTATAATTTTACAGTGTCATTGTTTATTACCAAGCAGCCAATGCGACAGTGGATGTTGAAGATTACTGCTTATGCTGATCGTCTTCTTGAAGATTTGGATGAACTTGACTGGCCGGAAAGTATCAAAGAAATGCAAAGGAACTGGATAGGGAGGTCAGAGGGTGCTGAAGTGGTATTCTGTGTTCTAGATGGTGACGGAAGGGAAACAGACATGAAAATCACTGTCTATACTACCAGGCCTGATACCATCTTTGGTGCAACGTACTTCTCTTGCACTTTATACTAATGCAGCTTTATTTTGATTATAGTTGTTACTTGTTAGAGAATGATTTAATCTTATCAGTTGCTTCTATGCAGATATTTAGTTGTGGCACCAGAGTATAGCCTGTTGTCGTCAATAGCATCTGCAAAACAAAGTGAAAGTGTATGTTACTGTTTCTTTGCTACCCAGTATGTTTATATTGTTATCATTTGTATCATGAAGATATGAATGACTCTTACAACACAGGTGGAGGAATACAAAGACATTGCCTCAAGAAAGAGTGATCTTGAAAGGACTGAACTTCAGAAGGAGAAAACTGGAGTCTTCAGTGGTTGCTATGCCAAAAATCCAGCTAATGGGGAACCAATTCCAATATGGGTTGCAGATTATGTGTTGGGGAGGTGTGTTGAATTGATTCCCATTTCGCATGTTCTTAGTGACAGTTTCAATTGGTGGTAGCATTTATGCTGTCCATCAATTCGTTTGGTCTAGAATTGCATATTCATACCCAGTTGGTTACTTGGTATTTGTGCAAATTATGTAGTCAAACTGTTAGTATTCTATCAATATGCAAGACACAGACCAATTTCTACTTGTTCAGTTATGGAACAGGAGCAATTATGGCTGTACCTGCACATGATGGTCGTGACCATGAGTTTGCCTCAAAGTACAATATTCCAATCAAATGGGTTGTGACGCCCAATAATGAAAGTCACATTGAGGATGGGAAGGCGTATTCAGGAGAAGGCACTATTATCAATTCTTCAAATATGATGGTGGGGCTTGACATCAACGGCATGTCCAGCAAAGAAGCTGCTTACAAAGTTATTGAGTGGGCTGAGGAAACTGGAAATGGAAAGAAAAAGGTGCTCTTTTCTTGGTTACCTGAAACTTATGAAATGTAGTGGTTTGATCATGATTATGATAACTTCTGACAGTCTTTGCTTAATCAGTTAGAATTTTATCTATTAGGTAAACTACAAGTTGAGGGACTGGCTTTTTGCTCGGCAACGTTATTGGGGGGAACCTATCCCAGTCATCTTCTTGGATGATAATGGTGAGAGCATTCCAGTTCCTGAAACTGAACTGCCCCTTACTCTTCCTGAATTGGATGATTTTACTCCAAGTGGAACAGGGGAACCACCACTGTCCAAAGCTGTGTCTTGGGTACATTTTTATGCCTTGTTTACATTTCTTGCTACTCACCTATCCTTTATTGTGCTGATGATATGGCTAATTGTGCTTTAATTAGATATATTCATCTATCTCAGGTTAAAACCACAGATCCCTCATCTGGGAAATCAGCCACTCGAGAAACGAACACTATGCCGCAATGGGCTGGTTCTTGCTGGTAAACTACTTGTAATTACCTTCTTTAGTAAAATTTGGTATAATCATTAAACATCTCTGCACAAGTTCTCTTGTATACTTTTCCCTTCTATTTGGAAAAGATTAGATGCTTCAAATGGAAGAGGTAAATAAGACAACAAAAGATGGATATCATTGTGAAAAATAAAGGTCTTTTGAAGTTAAACTTGTGGAATGTGAAACAAGAAAGTTGAGAATGCTTGACTTTTATTGGCTTTTGATGAGAAGTTAATGTCATCTTTTATATTAAAGTTCATATAAGTTGGAGGAAATATTGAAGTCTCATCTTTTGCCACCTTTATTCAGGTACTATTTGAGATTTATGGACCCCAAGAACTCCACTGAATTAGTTGATAAGGCAAAAGAAAGGTAAGAGTCTCTTTCGATATGGATGTTAAGAGTAAGTTTCTTTCTATTAGAAATTTAAATTTTATTTGTGAACCCAAAAAACTTTCTGTGTATATCTATTGCCGTGGTTTCATTGCTCTGCTTAAATATAACTCTACATTCAGGTATTGGAGCCCAGTTGATGTCTATGTTGGTGGTGCTGAGCATGCTGTTCTTCATTTACTTTATTCAAGGTTCTGGCACAAGGTTAGTCTCTATTCTGTCTTCTCTGTAAATTATGCACATAAGATTGCATGGGAATGTCAATATAAGTTGATGCCTCTCAACGTTGAGGGCAATTGTAATGGTAATTTTATAGGTTACTTTAACATGATATCTAAGGTGGGTTGTCTTTCAGCTTACTCTACCCAAACTTGAGTGACGGTAATGCTGTCTATAAGCTGGCATGTAGAAATCTAGTGAGGCATCAGTACTAACCTGATGGTCGGCTGCCTAAGAGTGAATCAACTTTCTAATTTTGTTATAGACATTACTGATATTTCTGTATTCTGATCTAATGTACCAGGTTCTGTTTGACATTGGTGTTGTCTCGACCAAGGAGCCTTTTAAATGTGTCATAAACCAGGGAATAATTCTTGGGGAAGTAAGTATACTTGCTTTTGCCTGGTTAAGTAATAATTTCAATCAAAGCATTTCTCATATTTGAAGTGGCAGGTTCAATATATGGCTTGCAAAGACACAGATGGAAACTATATATCAGCAGATTCTGCCAATGAGTTGGGTGAATACCTCCAAGAAATCATTCCTGAGGAAAGAGTATGTTATTTGACATGGATTTATAGATTTTCCTTACCATGCCAGTTTATTTCACTAATATTCAAGTTGAGCTTATTATTTTGGCATTTCATCTTGTTATTTTTGGTGATCTTTATGTAGGTTGTCAAGTCTGGGGAATTCTTTGTGTTGAAAGACAACCCAAATATTCGTTTGATTGCACGTGCTCATAAAATGAGTAAAAGTAGGGGAAATGTCGTCAATCCTGATGATGTTGTTTCTGAATATGGTGCAGATTCTCTAAGATTATATGAAATGTTCATGGGACCATTTCGGTAATATTTGGTTGATTTGTTTTTGTATTTTAGCCATTATGCATAGATAGCAAAACTAACAAACATAGCTCCTTGACACTCATGCAATTTATTGCATTTATGCTTTTAGAGACTCAAAAACATGGAATACTAGTGGCATTGAAGGTGTCCATCGATTTTTGGGAAGAGTTTGGAGGCTGATTGTTGGCTCACCTTTACATCATGGTGCATTCAGAGATGGAACAGTGGTTACTGATGAGGAACCTACTATGGAACAGCTTCGTGCTCTACATAGATGCATAGCTAAGGTTACATACTAAATATTACAACTTTTGTCTTATGCACATCTGATTGATTGTGGTAATGTTAGAACTGAAGGCAGTTTCTGGTTTGCTATAACCCCTTCAGTGAAGTAACCCAGGAAAGATACTTCATCAATTTAGGAGTGCACAAGTAACACGATAATGTACACCTAAGATTTCTTGTAAACCATCTGACTTATTGATTTTTGTTTACAGGTGACAGAGGAAATTGAAGGTACTAGGTTCAACACTGGAATTTCTGCAATGATGGAGTTCATTAATGCAGCATATAAGGTCTTATACATTGACTTGACTTTGTCTCTCTTTCTTGGTTAGCTAATTGGTAAAAGACAGATCCTTATTTGTTCTGCTACACCCTAAACAAGGAAGAATGATATGAATTAAATGATTAATGATGTTGAAGTCTCTTATTAGTCTGATGGACAGTCTGATGGACATTCATTCTAAAACGCTCTTCCTGCCCAGGTTTCCTCTTCTTGACAAGCTTGATATGTATATTTGCTAGGAATAGTAGTCTGTTGGCTTTGAAATACCTTGTGATCCCAATGGGGGGCAGTTATGTTTATGTTAAACCAATGTGATCTACCTACATAAGTTAAGTAGCTACTCCTACTTTTCTGAAGCTCACACTTATGGGCAAGCCTTAAAGATTTTTCTTTTTATACCTTTGCATTTAGCTAGATCTTTTAACATAGAAAGTCTCAAAGGATACATCTAAAATTATCGAGATTCCTGTTTGACGCCCGACTTTGTTTATTCATGATCTGATTTTTATTTATCTTCGTGTCTTTAGTGGGATAAACATCCGAAGTCCATTATTGAAGCATTTGTCTTGTTACTTTCCCCATATGCACCTCACATGGCTGAGGAGCTTTGGTCTCGCCTTGGTCATCCAGATTCAATAGCATATGTGCCCTTCCCTAAGGTATCATTTATGTCTTAAGGTGCGTGTATATTTACTTCTCATCTTTGTCAGTAACCTGATAATCTCATTCATGCTCAAATCACAGGCTGATCCAACGTACTTGAAGGAATTGACAATTACACTACCAGTCCAGATAAATGGCAAGACAAGGGGTACAATTCAGGTGGAGAAAGGATGTTCGGAGGAAGACGCATTCACATTAGCTTCACAAGATGAGAAACTCTCCAAGTATCTCGATGGGAAGCCTATCAAAAAGAGAATCTTTGTCCCCGGAAAGATCTTAAACGTTATCTTGGATCGTCAAAACGTCAAGGTCGGCGTCCAATAGTCCTCATTATGCTCACATCACATATTCAAGTGCAGAGAAAGAGCTTTGGCTTTGAGTTCACATCCACATATTGCCAATTCAACTTGCTTGATCAAAAAAGCAAAAGGTGCGAACGCTTGATCAAAATGTTCCATTGTTGCGCGTACGAAACATATTGCAATACGTTTGAAACATTCTTATGACTTTGCTTTTCAGGAAAAACTCCCTGGCCCTGGGGGATTGCTTATCTCAAAACCTGGCTGTGCCAGAAGCTTACAGTTATATTATATACATGTATATAAATCTTGTGCAATGGGCAAATTTATTTTATTACGTTTTAAAACGTGTATGTATGTCCAAGAAATTTTGTAAACTGAGAAGAAATTGTTGGAATCACATATAATTCCTTGTTCGATACATACGAGGTAGGTAAATCTGTTACTTCAAGATTTGTTTTGTTTTGTTTTGTTTTTTTTTTTTTAATTTTATTTTAACAAAAAGAGAAAACATCGGTCAAAATTATTACGTCCCTTCAAAGGAGGGTCACATATTAGATTTGACTCTAATAAATGGGGATGGGCCCATCTACTTTACCAGCCCAACAACTAGCCCAATCAATAAACCTACGGTGCCGTTTCAGGTGGGATTCGGTAATTTGGGTTCGGTCGGCAAGTGTGAACATGCCTTTCCTTATCAGCATGACAACATCATCATCCCCTGTTTCAAACTTTGGACAAAACTAGGAAAGACAAGCCAACGCTGCAAATCTCCACACAATTTTTAAATGCGTTTCTTTTTTTCTCTCGAAACGGTTATAAAAACCGTTCAATGTAATTTTCTTTCCCTTTCTTTCTTTTTTAACTTAATTTTGATCGATTATATTTATGCTGATAATAATTAGAACAAATAAATACTGGGGTTTAAGCAAAGTTTGATCGGATGCAGGAAGAAGCATGGTGAAGAAAGCCCCAGCTGCAGTGCCAGGGCGACACCACGTCATCTGGTTTGGCTGGAAACTTGTCATTTTCCTTTCCGTCGCTCTTTGCTTCTTCGCTCTCTTCCGTCTCCATTTCTCTCCCGACGATATCTCTTCTCCCAACTCTCTCTCTCGTCCCCGCCTGAGATCTCGGATTTCTCCCGATAACTTCCACGGTACCCCTAAGATCGCCTTCCTCTTCCTCGCCCGCTTAAACCTCCCTCTCGATTTTCTCTGGGGCAGCTTCCTCGAGGTCAGTGACTCAGTTCTGCCTTCTCTTTTTTCCCGTCCCCTTCTCCCCTTTTTCTACTCATGGCTAAAGTTTTTCGACTTTGTTTCAGAATGCTGACGTGGCAAATTTCTCCATTTATATACACTCGAAGCCCGGTTTCGTGTTCGACGAGTCGACTTCGCGGTCGCCTTTCTTCTACGATCGGCAATTGACTAATAGCATTGAGGTGAGTGCTTACTTAAGCTTATCTCATTGAGCATTAAAAACCCCAAACTTTGTTTGGTTAAGCTGAATAAATGGGGTCACTTGCGTTACAGGTGATATGGGGAGAATCAAGTATGATAGAAGCAGAAAGATTGTTGCTTGCGACTGCTCTTGAGGATCCAGCAAACCAAAGATTTGTTCTTCTTTCTGACAGGTTTGTACTTTTTAACTAAATCTTATTATTAGTTGGGTTTAATTTATTACAACTAGGAATTTGGTAAAGTGTTTTTTATTTTACAATAATTTGACAATTTATACTGGTCCAGTTGTGTTCCCCTATACAACTTCAGCTATATATACGGATATCTGATGGCTTCTTCCAAGAGTTTCGTGGACAGGTAGATGGCGGGCCTTTTTCCTTCTTGAGGTGCCAAGCATCGTTTTTTATGTTTTACTTATAATTTTTGTTGAATTTTAAGCTGGATTTGGTTTTTATTTGAAGAAATTCATTTTCTTTTTCTGCAGCTTTCTTGATCTAAAGGATGAACGTTACCACCCAAAAATGTCCCCTGTAATACCAAAGGAGAAGTGGCGAAAAGGATCTCAGGTTACCTTTTTTTCCTTTGGTTTTACATTTAATAAAAGTAAAGTAGATTTGGATTGATCTCGGACTTAAACTTCTGAAGAACTTCTTAATAGCTATTGATAGAATCTTCTTCTTTGTAGCAAAACAGAGGATGTTTTGAATGTTTTGTTTCTTTAATCTTTATTAAATTGAAATATACCCAACGTATCTTCCATATACAAATACTAGTGGCTTTAGCTTTGAGAACTGCTATTTAAGAGAGTTATTTGCCTCTTGTCCTGCACAGCAAACTTATATCGGCATTCAGATGGATAAATTGCTTATATTTCCATCACTCATCACTAGGCATTTCTATGAACTTCAGTACACGTATATTGTGTCAATTGAATTTCTTGTATTTGCAGTGGATCTCCTTAATAAGGAGCCATGCAGAAGTCTTAGTAGATGATGAGGTTGTTCTTCCGGTCTTTAAGAAATTCTGCAAGGTACACATTGATTGTCTTATGTGTTTATTTCCTATTGGATCGTATGGAACTTGAATCTGGAATCTGATTTTGTTTCTTTATTTGCAGCGACGCCCTCCTGTTGACACCAGTAAAGGAAAGCTGAATCTTGTAAGTGAGTTCGATCCCCCAATGAATACAACTAGACTGGCTGATCATCAGGGCCTTTTTACATCTTTGAAGTTAGATTTGAGGGCTAAATTTCATTAGTTTAGATTCTAGAGAGATCTAATTCGTATACATGGCTTACTTTTTCTTTGTTTTGCTAATACTCTTTGAGGGTAGTTTTGGATATTGTGATGGATAACATTTAACTTCTCATGTGATTGATAATTTCTTTTTAATTGTGCAGAAACTTCAAAAGCAGCACAATTGTATCCCAGATGAACATTATGTGCAGACATTGCTTGCAGTAAGTAAAGAATCAATTTTTCCTCTTCCCACAATTTTCACCTTAGTTTTCTTGTTTCTCTTATTGGCTTTTAATAGTCTTACCCCAATTCTGTTCTTAAAAGGCTAAATTGGTCTCTCTGATTTTCTATATAGCTTTTCATGATATTGTTAGATTTGGAATCATTTGTTTTACTTAGTGCTTGTTTTTCTTTTCGTTTTAGATGAGTGAACTTGAAGGTGAACTAGAACGAAGAACAGTAACGTATACCCTATGGAATCAGTCTGCTGCAAAAATGGATAATAAAGCCTGGCATCCTGTTACATTCAACTATGCAGATGCAACCCCTAAACGAATCAAAGAAATAAAGGTTCTCATCTTTTCGTGGTCTTTTTGCAGTTCATTGTTTTAAATGTTATATCCCTAATTTGTACTTACTGCTTTATGTTGTGTTGCTTATTCCAACAGGATATCAACCATGTGTACTACGAGAGTGAATTCCGGACAGAGTGGTGCAAAACTAACTCAACTTCCGTCTCCTGCTTTTTATTTGCAAGGAAGTTCTCTCGAGGAGCTGCCATGCGCCTCTTGAGCCAGGGGGTGGTTGGCCCTTTTGAAGTCACGACATTATTAGGCAATACCAGATGATCTGCAATCAAAATTTCTTGTACAACTATAACTCTCAGCTGATCCACTTCTTCAAAGAATTAGGGTGGCAAGCAGAATGCCTGCTAAAGTTTTGCCGATATATTACGCTATCATATACAGAAAATAGATGTTAGTTCAAAACATGATTTCATGACTGAGATAGTGCTGTTTTACTATGATGGTGAGTTCAAAGATCAGAGATATTGCAGGACTTGGATAGGATAGAAGAATTGCTGGTGCTATATCTTTATCTAATCGAATGATAGGAGAATCAGATATTCATATTGATTATATGCTAGGAAAAGTTTCATACATATCTATTACATCTTCTGTAATAATATTAGTGTAACATTTCCATAATTACAAAGATTATAGAAGTATTTGGCCTAATAAATACATTAGCTTTTGTATTCTACTGTGCCTATTTTAGAAGAATTGAATTGTTAAATTGAATATGAAGAATGATGATAGTTAAAGAATGAAAGGATTGAAGACGAGCCTGACCGCCCTTTATGGCTTATTTTCTTAGTTGACTTGGTTGCATTTCCTCCTAACTTCCCCCTTCCCTTTGGTAAGAACATTCGCGGAAGATAGCTTCACAAACGCAGAAGAAAATACATGGAAGAAGTAATTCACGTCGGCAGCAAACTTTCTGACAATGGGTGAGGTGCGTGGATCTCTCGAAATGCTTGAATCAATGGTGAAAAGGCCCTTTCCAATTAAAACATCTCTAAAGTACTGGTTATCAAAAGTCAAGGGAGTCTTGTCGTTAGGCACAACGGTGAGGTTGGTTAATGGAAACTTGGTAGGGCAATGAAATCTCAACAAGGCTTCAAATCCAGGATTAATTTGGTCGTTACGCTGCCTATTATATAATCTCCCCACGATGTTCATGCAGTGACCACCTCCTAAGGTATGCCCTCCTGCAAACAAAGAGTTGATATGGAAAAGATTAATAAAATTATAATCAATGCATTGTTTTCTATATGTAGACACTTAGCCAACATCTGTTAGGTTGAATGGAAGGAGCTGCCCCTTAAACAAGATCTCGGGTTTGAGTCTAGTGAAAACGGGTGTTGGGAGAGCTTCTCCCATTTAGGGTCTGACGTGGTTCGACTCCAGACTAGTCGGGACCCAATGTGGTTCCCGGGTGCCGAAGGGTTAATACCAAAAATAAAATGTATAGACACCTATTAACTATATTCGTTTAGTAATTAGTAATTAATTACCTAAGATGGCAACTGATTCCTCCATGTTTAGGCCTTTAGACATGAAGATTTTGAGAAGTTTATCAACTGTTATATCAGGTGAAGGAAGATGGGTATCAGCTGCTCGGCGACTGCAAGTGGTAGAATCCTTTCTTCCAAGAGGGATCTGAATATTGGGTCCTCCAGAAAGTGCAACTGATTCCTTGGCCGCTAATGCTATAATATCAGCACAAGAAACCTGCCCTGGACACTCTGCTTCTAATATATATTTTATTTGCTCGATTGTTTCCCTCTTTCTGATACCAAAATTCTTTCCAGCAACCATTTCAGAGTGGCCTCTAGGAGCCCCAGTTTCCAACAGGATCGATGCATCACATCCCTGAAACACCAGCGCCCACATGCATAAGATTTTATTTAAGAACATAACTTTTCTGAAAGAAATAATTGAAGAGAAATACTTAATACAGTAAATACCTGAACTTGGCAATCATGAAACAAGAGCCTGAGGAAAGCAGCTGGTGAAGTGGGGTCTGTCAAGATTACGCCAAGCATAACTTTGCTTACTATGCTTTCGACGTTGGGACATGAAAACTTGTAATAGTTGTAAGAAAGCTGATGATTAGCCTCACAAACTTCGACCAAGATCCCCATCCCCAAAAACAGCAACATGTAACAACAAATGTTTCTCATTTTTGCTCTCTGATTCTCTCTTCTGCAGGCGAAGAAGGCAGATGTAGATGGAAACATGTAATAATGTAATAAATAAATAAATAGTGGCAAGTGAAGAGACAATGACTAATGACTTCAGAGAAAGCAATTACTGAGGCTGGGGTCCAACCCCAAACTTGAAAGTTGAATTTCCAACTTTTCATAGCAATAACTGTTCTCAAGTGATATCCGTATTCCATCTTCCTCACCGCAGCATAACTTCTTAATTATTGTACCACTATCATATCAGTACTATAATAGTAATAAAAAAATGTTAATTGTTGCAAATTGTTTTAGCAACTAAAAAAAAGTTGCAAATTGCCTGAATCTGTGAATCAGAATGCAGTACCGCTGTCATCATTTAAATTTTAAATGAGGCAGGTAGGTAGAGTTGATGATTTTGCCATTAATAAGCAATAAACAGAATTCCAGAAATTTATTCACGGGGAGCATGTGGCAGGGATTCAGGGAAAGGGGAAGATAAATTTGCTGAAAAATTAAACCAGAGAAGAAACCGGCAGGTTCTCCAATGGTGACAATGATGTATACCTAAAGCAAGTAGTATTAAGTAGTTGAGTCTTAACTTTAGACAAGTACAAAAACAGTAATGCTGGAATTGCGGAGAAAAAAGTTGCATTAACTCAACTGTGCAGTTATGTCACATCAAGCCAAGTTTTATAGGAAGTCAAAAGTAAGATCTTTGGTTGTTCGAGTTGTTTTAGCTTTACACAAGATAAACCCCATCAGAGTTTTGAAGGCCAAACAAACCCAGTAAATGAAGAATGGAAGAAATCTTGTTCTTATTCAGTTTTTGACCAAGTGAATGCACTCGATCTCAATGGCAATAGACATAAGTAAACCATTCATCTAAGTTCTAACACAGAGTTTCTAAGAATATATCATGAATTTCATTCATCTTAAAGTTCATGCAAACTTCACTCATTTCCCAGCTCAAAGTTTCTAATGTTGCAACAATTTCTTCATTTTTCGGATGTGTATTTTGACCAGAGAAAAATGTGGTAACTGCACCTTGCAGGTCGATGAAACTCCATCCAGGGAGTTTTCTCAAGCCAAGAAATCTCATTTCTGTCAATGCCTTCCCCACGTCATTCCATCTACTCATCGAAGCATAACAGTGTGCTATCTGAACATAGTTTCCGGCACTTGCAGGCCTCAGTGTGATGACATCTTGGGCAATAACATCACAAAGTTCCAGCTTATTATTTGCTCGACAGGCATCAAGGAGCATGCTTAAAACATCAACAGAGGGCTCTGAAAAGTTTCCTTTGTAGAAGTTATAAGCTTGCTCCACCCTTCCAGCTCGACAAAGGAGATCAACAATGCAAGCATGATGCTCAACTTCTGGTTGAACCCCAAAATCTCTAGCCATTGACTGGAATATGCTCAAACCCTGGTCAACAAGCCCATTGTGACTGCAGGCAGAGAGAATTGAAAGGAAAATCACCTTATTTGGTTCCATTCCAGATTTTAGAAACTCAAAATACATGCTTAAAGCTTTTTCCCCTTTTCCATGGCTGCCATATCCTCCAATAATTGTGCTCCATGAGATTAAGTCCCATTTCAACATCACCCCAAAGCACTTAACAGCAGTGTCTAAATCACCGCATTTACAGTACATGTCCACAAGAGCAGTATCCACCAAAATGCAAGGCCTAAGGCAATTTCTAATTACAAAGCTGTGTAACCACTTTCCCTGATGGAGAGCCCCAGTAGATGCAGAGGCTTGAAGCAGAGCAACAACAGTTAATGAATCAGGCTTTTGAAGGGTTAACCTCATTTTATTGAAGAATAACAAGGCCTTGGATAACTGGTCATTTTTGGCGTATCCGGCAATTATTGCATTCCAAGAAACCAAATCCTTTTCATCCATACCTTCAAACACAATACTACTATGCTCCAAATAACCACACTTGGCATACATGGTAACAAGGGAGTTTTGAGCTGGAATATCTATTGTCAATCCCTGCCGTAAAATGTAAGCATGGATTGAGGTTCCTAAATCAAAAGAACCCAACTGCGCACATGCAGCAAGAGCACTAGTTATGGTGGCAGTAGATGGCTCTACTCTTGACTTTAACATTTGATGAAAAACTATGAGTGCCTTGTCTGCACAATTAGTTTGCACTAAACCAGAGATCATCGCTGTCCATAAAACCACATCTTTTTCTGATATTCCTTCAAAAATCTGATATCCAGCATCAGCATTACCACATTTTAAATACATAACCATTAGTGCTGTTTCAGCATGTGCATCAGAATCAAACCCACATCTTAAAATCTGCCCATGCACCACCTTTCCTAGATCAAGCTTACCCTGTGCTGCAACAGCAGTAACCAAAGATGCAAATGATTGCTGATCAGGTCTTATGCTTTCCATCTTCATTCTATATAAAAGTTGCAAAATTTCTTCAGCATTCCCCAACTGAGCATAACCTGAAATCAAAGAATTCCATGAAATTTTATCTCTTTGGTCCATCAATTCAAACAAACCTCTTGCTTCCTCAATGCTCCCACATTTGCTATATGAATTCAATAACGAATTCCCCAATGCTATATCAGATTCAAAGCCATATAAAACCACACAGCCATGCAAAGCCTGTACGTGGGCTATCCCCAATGGTCCAGAGAGCAAGCATAAGAACGTAACTGGACTCGGCTCAACCCCATCGCATCGCATTTCATTATACGTAGAAAAAGCATTTTCCACGTCACCACCACGACAATAGCAGCCAATAATGGCAGTCCAGGGAACAACATCTCTGCTTGGCGTTTTATCAAAAACCTTCCGAGCGTTTTCTGTGTGACCAAATTTTGCGTAAAAGTTGATCAAAGAGGATGCGGTGTAAGAATCTGAAGAAAACCCACGAAGAATAATCTGTTGGTGTATTGAAAGGCCAAGCGAGAAGAGATTTAAAGCAGTGCAGGCTTTAAGGAGGCTGGGGAATGTGTAAGAATCGGGAGGGGTGTTGGAGTTGAGCATCAATGTGTGGGCGAGGAGGACCTCATGGTAGGACCCTTGCGCCGAGAGACGGTTAATGATAGAATTGAATGATTTGGTGCTGCTCGTTACAGCGGATAATTTTATTTTGTTCATCACTCATCATTTTCCTTTCGACAGGCAGACAAAGTTTGAGTCTTGGAAGGTCTTTCAAAGACAGACTTTTTTAGCTTGCTTGTCTAGTTCATAGATACAGTATTTAATACTACCAGACCAGTTTTATCATCATCAAGTAAGGTAAACACCGGACAAAGAAATTTAATTGATCAATAAAAGCGGCAGAATTTAGAAACGAATTTCATATCAATTGAGTGAAATTTTATTAGAATCATTTGGACGGAAAAGACAAGATCAGTGTAGCTTTCATCTTTATAAATATACAATAATGCATCAACCCGTTGCAAAAATAGCAGCCTGAGGATTGAGTCAAAATACAACTCTTTCAATAACAATACAATGACTATGAAAGGAATGTTCCCATGATGTAATTAGTAAGGTAGTTTCAATTCTTCTTTGGATATTCCCTTGCCCCAAAGATGGTTGATCCAATTCTGACATTAGTGCTACCCATTTCTATCTGCAAAAACAATTCGATATTTCCGTTAGATGAACAACCTCTCCTTTTTATTAAAAGAATATGGCTGTACATGGCTTTGTGCAGAACTAGCAGTTAGAGCATGGACATTAGTATAATATTTTGGTGCTAAAGAGAATATAGAACAACTTTAATTTGGGTGAGTTGTCCTTACAGCTAGTTCAAAGTCACCAGACATGCCCATTGATAGTTCACATTGTTCTTCTGGTATTCCAAGAGCCTTACAGACCTCACTTCTGCAATTTGCTAATGTCTGGCAAAATCAAACACACTTGTGAGAAAGAAAATCAAACACTCTTGTAAGAAAGATAAGGAACAATCCAAAAGAACTAAAGATAACAACACAATAGGAAGTGCAAACCACCTTGAAATTCTCTGGGGTTGATGTATAATCAGGCATCCCAATTGTCATCAATCCACAAAACTCAAGGTTTGGGCAGCTCAGAGCAACATGTCTTGCAAGTTCCACACAACCTGAGGGCTCAACACCTGATTTTGCTGCAATAACATGATGCAACAAAATAACTCAAAACTACTGTTTAGGTGACTGTTTTTTTATTTTTTTTAAAGCCTTAACTACTAATTGAGCGAAGTAAACGACAGGAAAGTAACATACTTTGTTGGGAAATCTAATCAACCTAATCTCACACGCATTTTCAGGCCCAAACCCCCAATGAAGAGGACCTTTTTCTTCTTTTCTAGTGCCACATAGATCACACAAGTATAGAAATCAAAGCTAAATAAAACAGACCAGTTTTATCTGGTAAATTTGATAAACAAGTGGGATATATAATCAAGCCTGAATACAACTCATGTAACAACATTATAACATGGTATAATAAACTTACATTCCTCTCCACTGGTATTCACCTGGACTAAGACCTTTAATGGCTTTCTTCCAAGGTTGCCAACTGCACGATTTAGATGATTTGCAATCTGGCCCAAAACAAGGAAGGCCTAAGTGATGAGTGATAAGGAAAAGCACAAATACATGACCACAATATTGACATTATCGAGCAATTGTTAATTCATAGGGACTGTCAAATATCAATATAACATAACAAATCATATTTAACTTTCTATCTAAAATCAAATTAAAAGTTACTTATAAGAAAATAGAAGGTTGTCTGTGCTTAGGGCACAAGCAGGCACATCCAAGCTAAGTTCTTTTCAAAGATTGTGGGCAAAGACAGAGGAAATTAAGTTCAATATTTTACTAAAGGGTAATATAAACAGAGTATGTTAACTCCTTAACTGACCTTCTCATCGTCAACCGTTTCCACCATTGCAAGGTTGGGCACACCAGCTGTACAACAATGAAGGATAAGTTAATACAATCTACATTTCCTTTCCAGAACTACAAGGAATAAGGAATTCTATTTCTAAAATCTATGAAGAAACAAAGATGTGAACAAGACTTTCAAATCCCAAGTCTCAAATCAACAAAATATTGGAAACCCACATTAAAAGTATCAATCTCTTATCTGTTTATAGTTATTAGAACAAGAGCTTTATATTAAATTACATCATCTAAAGAATCAATCTTTCTTACCAACCAAAGGCTTCACCTTATTGCTTTGTAAATTCCCAATGAAATGCCACTCTATGTCATCGGGGAGCTGCAATTACACAATCACAAACCTTTGGTGTTTTTCATTCTAAATGAAAGAACTCAAAATTACTTCTTGCAAGCAACGGACACTGACAAAATCGATACTTTTAGGAAAAAACAAAACCTGAGGGGCCTTCTCGACGAGTTCTTGGACGTAGTTTTCACCGAAACAGCGATGACCAGCGTCGTAGACTTGGCGGAGAAGAGAAACAGGTTTCGTCTTGCTTACGGCCACCACGCGGATCCGCTGCGATTGGCGACCAGCACGCTCGGCGGCCTGATGGACTCTCTGAAGTACAGACCGGAGCGCCGCCGCTGCAACTCCATCCATCGCCGCCGATGAAGCCGCCATTTCTTGCTGCCCTTCTACTTCCTGTTGTGGGTTGTTGGCTCTGCACTCTTCTGGATTGTTCATCAGCGCTTGTGATCGAGTTTCCCTCGCTGTCCTTTTTCTTCTCTCCTTTCGCTCAGTTCAGCCTCACGATTACGCAAGACGTTGCGTTTTAGGCTTGGGGATAATACGGTGCGTTGCTCTGTTTCTTTTTCTTTGTCAAATTATTTAATTTTATTTAATCCTTCTAAATGATTATTATCACATTACATTTTCTCCTTTGAAACATAAACCCACATGCATGATTATTGAATTCTCAGTTCATATTGATCACTCTTAAAAAGCTGTACTTTGAGATTTATATCTATAAAGTTTTAATAAACTTGGACAAATTTGAAGAGAAATTTGAAAAATACTAAACTTGAACATTTCTCTCTTTGAACTTTAGCTAGTCACATTATTATATACCCATTTCTTGGGGGTAACCTACAATTGAGAATTTAGATGATGGTTCAAAAAAAAAATTGAGAATTTAGATGGCATGAGTGAGACCCCTACTAGCAAAGCAAACTTTGTTTTGCATCAGATTTTCCCTTGATTTCACGTAGCAAATTATGCATGTATTATAGTATTCAATGCCAAGATTTTACATCCAATTTCCAATTCTAAGTAGAGTTCCTTAAGAAAGACTTCAAATTTGTTCTGAAGCATATATCTCATTCCGATCACCAAATGCCATCTGCTGTTGGTTTTTGGACTTGATCCATCTATATATTTCCAATGCTAGAGCAATTAAAGCCAAAATTATAAGCATTGCCACATAAATCCACCTCCATTTGGCTGCTGAATGACTTTGGATATTGCTGATGCCTTGAAATATGTTTGCTATGCTAAGAACAATGATTGTGTAGCCTAACAGATGATGGTATATCTCCCAACACTTACGCCATTCCTCTTCATTCTTGGGTTGCAACCAAAGGGCTAACATCTGAATTATCACGAAGAAATTATGCATAGCAGAGAAATTTGAGCCTTACTTTGAATTTTCTAATCAAGGGAAATAAGACTTACTTGCAAGGTTGCAAATGAAAATATAATGATTCCTAGAATGCGATGCGCCTTCAAAGTGTGTTGCTTGGAAGAATTGCCTAGGCATATCCCAATGCCCCATCCAACTGTTCCCACAATGTATCCTGAACTTTGGCAATAGGTGTGAAGAGGGTACCATTCATCGCATTTCAAAGGCGATTTTCTGAAATTTCTTGCAATGATGGCTCCGGTAGGCAATAGAAATCCCCATCCAAAGATGTTTAGAATCCCATGCATCTGTTAATTAAAAGCCGATCACTCATCAGACTAATCACAACAATCTCCAAAATGTTAAAAGTTAAATGTTACATACACTCTTTAGGTGATGCCGGTGATGCAAGTTGCTTTGACCCAGCTTCCATGGTCTAAGGCCTGCGCTTACTCCACTTTCTGTGCTCTCAACTGATGTAAATTGAGTCTGTTGCTCCAAATTTGTGTCATCAATTTGCCATTCTTGATCTTTTCCAACCATTGCTGCCAAAGAGAGTTGTTCATTGTAGACAGAAACTTGGGCAGAAATAGAGAGAGATGGAAAGATGAGACTAAGAAATAAAAGGCAATTGAAGATCATTATAAGGTAAATTTGGCTTATTGACAATATATTTTTGTAGATGGGAAAGGTGGATTTATGAAAACTGTTTTTGCAACTTGCTTGTTAAATTGTGATGGGAAAAGTTGCAGTGTTACAATATTTTGTAGAATATGTGCTTTTCGTAACAAAATTGGAGAATCATGTCTACCTTAATTATAACATTAAACAATTAGATATTGTTCTGTTCTTTAGCAGGTTTTGCTTTTTCTAGCTAGTTTCTGTTCTGTGACATGCTTTTTCTCTTTTCCCTTCTTTTCCAAACAACTTTGTTAAAGAATATAAGCATAATTGGCAAGGTCTAAAGAAAAATTATCATTCAAATAAATCTTGGCTTTCAAAAAGTTGGTTTCATGTAACCTCCACCACAGCCCAACATGTTAAAGGAGCATGGCTGTTCTTGATGAAACATTAAAAACAAGTTTACAAAACACAAGTATCAATCAGATTAGATATATACAATGGGAAATCATGAGTACTTACATTTGTACCGAGTACTATTCTTGAGTGCAAATCATGAGTACTTATAGCTTTCCCCTGTCCCTGTGGTTAAAGACTTAAAGTTGGATAAAGAGAGTGTGACTGAAGTCATGGATTGATAACTAAATAAATATATATTTACTTGGTACGTGGCAAAGAACTATGGTAAATTGGATTATATATATATTGTTTTCCATGGAGATGCAAAATCGTAGGGAGCTAGGCAACTTTACTTTACATCCAATTAATATAATATATGCCCCTCCAAAAAAAAATTGATGTCTTTGCAGAGATTTTTAGTAACTTATAAGCAGTCAATTGAATTAAGACCACCCCAACAAAAGCAAAACTTGTATAATCAATTTCCTAAAAGTCAACAATCTTTGAAATTTGGCTATAAATTCCCCATCTGCTCGACTTCTTCCGAATCACTCCCATCTCAACTCCTCATATTTCCCCATCTTCTCAACTTTTCATCATTCATTAATTAAGCCATGAGGTTGGTAACGCTTTTCTTCGCACTCTCAGCAACAATTGCTATCCTTGCTGCAACAAGTCTAGCTGAATTTGATGAGGAACATCGCAATATTCAAAGTTCTGAATTAATCCAAGAATACTCAACTTCATTACGAGGAGTAAGCCACTTCCTAGCCGAGCAGAACTTGAAAGCCAATCTAAAATGCGACAAGTTCCCTCGTATTTGCCGTCTAAAGAACAGTCCAGGACCAGATTGCTGCAAGAAGAAATGTGTTAATGTGAAGAAAGATCGCTTCAACTGTGGAATGTGTGGATACAAGTGCAAGTATACTGAAATATGCTGCAAAGGGCAATGCGTTAATCCTTCATTTGACAAAAGGAATTGCGGCGGTTGCAATAAGAAATGCAAAAAGGGCCAATTCTGTGCTTATGGGATGTGCAACTATGCTTAATAATTAACTTTACTTCTTTGCTAATGCTACGTTAAATATTCTTCTTTCTTACAAAATTTTACATGTTCTTTAATTTGTCACACATATATAACCCTTTGCTAGAACAAGTAGGGTATGGTGTTGATCATTGACTACATTTGTAATACTATGATGATTCTATAAATTAATCATGTTTTAATTATTAAGGCAAATTATACAATACACCGGCGATGGAGTTTAACAGACTACATAAGCGGGTCCTGAAGGGTGACATGTGTCCTTTAGGAACTAGATTGAAATATTTAAAACTTAATTAATTAAAAAAATGACATGTGTCAACTCCACAATCCGCTTGTGGAGTCCAAAATTTACACCGCCGGTGTATCAAATAATTACCCTTTAATTAATTATTAAGATTCGGTTTCCATTCATGTATTTATCTTTATACCCAAATCTCTTACATGCATGTGAAGTTATCCCTCACATGAGTAGTTAGAGTGGTGAGTTACAACATTTGCCTCATTGACTCTTGGGTTCTAATTAATCTACTGGCTAATTAATGGTGCATTCCCCTTGTTATAACGTAAACCGTACTGAATTTTTTGTTATATTATTCTTTGGTCAAACTATAGTACTTTTAATCAAAAGTAAAAAAAAATTTAATTGAAATGTCCTTAGACAAAAAAATTATGGTAATTGGTACGAAATTTCTTCTTTTTTTTTTTTGAAGAATAAATTTCTTCTTATTTGATTCCCCTTAGTGAAAAATATAAATCATAATTGCAAAAGGGCCAAACACTAGCCTAATATTAGAACTTCGAAATGGAAAAATTGAAGTCAAATCAGGAAAAATAGAGCATATGTATACACATTTATCTCAATTCTCGAAAAATTAAGTGCTCTTTTAACAGATTGAATTGAATCAGAGTACGGATTGGATTTTTAGTTGGTCACGTAAGAGAAAACCTAAGGCAATTAATTTCATTATAATTGACATATATTTCCCAAATTCTAACAGGGGAACTTTCCCCTGCAGCTTCGACAATTTTCTTGGTTCTCCTCCTCTTTCCAATTTGTGATCTTTATATATTTCAATTTTGGATTCTCAATCTTGCGGCCTAACTTTCCATTTCGAGCCACATGGATAGTGACACCCACTCATATTTTACTATATATATATAACTTCATCATTCTTCAATCCCACAAACAGCAAAAAATTATTTTATTTATAAATCCCTCTCTCTAGGCATTTGTTGCAATTTCTTTATTAAGAACATTTTTTTAATTTAATCATGAAAACCTCAAAGATTATGTTCCCTTGCTTGCTAGGAATAATGGTAATTTTATTGGCCATTACTCTGCCAGCAAATGCAACTATAAATGAAGAGCCCTTTTCCAAAACAGAGAGGCCTTCTAAAGGAACAATTGGTCGTTTCCTTGCGGATAGGCCCCGGCCAGCTCCAATGACTTGTGACCAATTCCCCACAGTTTGCCCGGCCCTAACTGCTGCAACAAGCAATGTGTCAATGTTATGACAGACAAAGCAAACTGCGGCAAATGTGGGAACAAGTGTAGCTACAACGATATATGCTGCCAAGGGAAGTGTGTCAACCCTTCTGCTGACGAAAACCATTGTGGCCGCTGCAACAACTCGTGCAACAAAGGAAACTCATGTGTTTATGGGCTGTGCAACTACTCTGATTAATTAGGCTTTGCTTCCTTCTGATGCAAATTAGAGTAAAACATTTTACATGAAGATATATTCTGCATTCATGCACCAATAAGGGGCAAATCCCATAATTTGTAATTTGAAACTACAGATTTACTGTTATTTATTACAATAACGCATATGTTCTTCATGGTGTGTCCTTCTCCATATGTATAGTACTGTGAATAATCCAAAAGGAACAGACAAATTATTACCAAGTCGAGTTTATAAAAACAGAACAAAAGCATATCAAATTGAAGCAAAATCATAAACTACTAATTTGAAGGGGCTTCATTCCTTCATTTCCAACTCTTTAATTACCATTGCCCATTGTGCCATTTCACTTCAAGCGCACAGCTCTTGGATGCTCTAGGAAGATCTGACAATTTATAACATTGAACATATGGATGCTTTGCAGCTGTTTTGTTTAACTCAGCAGTTATTTTCTCCAAGCAACCAGCACTTTCAAATAACGATCGAACAAACTGCAGCTGAAGTCCATCTTCAATATTCAAACATGTCAGTCGAATTACCTTCAGGCATGAACGGGAACAACTCGAACGCAGCTGTTCTAGCACCGATTCATTGTAATCTCCTACGATGAAGTAGGGTTGATCGAACTCTATGTGAAGAGATTCGAGATTAGGTGCCTTTTGGAATATGTAATCCATGATTGCTATCTGATATGCTTGGAAGTGAATTTTGATGTGCTTCAGGTTAAGAAATTTTGGAAGCTGATCAGGATTACTTGGCTCAATGCATGTGTATAAATACTGAAAACAAAAACCAGATCATAACAATTAATTAATTAAATTAATTAACTAGTGATGCTACTTGACCCGCCTAATTGTATCGTCTAATATCCAACATGACATGTCATTGAAAAAAGTCACTATGATTTCAAACTCTCCTTATTTGTACCTATAGGCTAAATTTGAAATGAAATTAACTTAGTTATTAGGCGGGATAACATGCGATAAAACTAGGCGGGACAAGAAGTAATTTCCTAACAATTAATTAATTGAAAACAAAAACCAACTCATAACAATTAATTAATTGAGCAATGCTACTTGATCCACCTAATTTTACCGTCTAATATCCTGCTTGACATATCATTGGAAAAAGTTACTATAATTTCAATAGTATATATACTAAAATAGATTTACCCTGTCAACTCTCATTATTTGTAATTGAGGGCAAACCTGGAATTAAACTATTAACTTAATTATCAGGCGGGATAACATACGGTAAAACTAGGCGTTGAACATACTGGGTAGTTAATTGCTAATTATGCCATGGAGGAAGAGAAGAGACTAATTACCTCAATAATTGACAATGAGAGGTCAAAAGCCTTTGCATTGGAAAGCACAGTAATGAGATTCTTCAAAAACAGGCGAGCATCATTTCTCCCACGGAAGGAATAGTCACAGCAGCCAATTTGGGCATGGCTAAGATTGGGCAAAACCTGCTGCTGATCTAATTCAACTTGCTCTTGATCAGTCGAAAAACAATTATCAAACATGAAGCACGACAAGAATAAGTTCTCAAGGTTTTGACATTTCAGCAATTGCTCCGGGAAGCTGTTGGCCAACATGAAACCATTCAAATGCATGCTCTTCAAACTAGGGAAGTCGAATGATGTCGGAAATTTATGTCCCGAAACTGGTCCGAAATAGAGCTTCAATGTCACCAGGGTACTACATGGAGTTAAGAAACTCAATGGATTCTCACAAAATCTTCCGAAATTGAAGTCAAGCTCTTCAAGACCATCTTTCAAAACAGCACCATACCATCTAGAAAACACAGCATCCTCAACTCCTTGGCGGCATGAAAGTTGAAGCTTCTTAATTCTTGCATTTTCATGGCGGCGAAGCAGAAGCTTATCCACAATCTTAATGAACTTGTTATTTCTAATTGACCAGTTATCAGGATCATCATCAATTAAATCATTGTCGCTAAGGGAAATGTAGGGATGTGAAACCCATAAACCCTTCCACCTCTTTGATAGAATGCCGGTTCGTGCTGCTTCTTTTATAGGAATTGAGAAGAGGACATGTTCAAGAAGTGGATCGGGCAGACTGCTTATTCGATCAACTTTCTTCTCCATCTGAATCAACAAATTACAAATTAATGGGAAAACTATATAGAAAATGCATGTCAAAATTATCCTTGCTCTAAAATTAGTTCCACATGCTATAATAACTAAGAAGTTTCTTATACCATGCTCATAACTAAGAAATAACTAAGAAATTTTTATACCATACACAAAATAATTTATTTCCCTTAAGAAGTCTAATAAGAATTATATTTATTCTATGCAAGCATAATAATTAATTATCATATGTACAAATTAAAATTTTTTAACAAACAAAAAGAAAGAAAGAAAGAAAGTAGATGTAAATATTTGGTGATGTTAGCATGGCAGAAGTTTGATTTTTATGTGACGTCAACGCACGTTACAGTGTGTGGGTGTCTATATATATATACATTCGTCCGACTATATGATGTCCATTAATCGGTACATGATCCTATTCAATAATAAGATTGTAGACCCTTCTCCAAAATAAAGAATAAATACTCAAAATTCAAGGCAATGATAAATTTAATTTTTTCAATTCTAAAATTTTTTTAACCAAAAAGAAAAAAAAAAGTCATTAGATGAAAATATTTGGTGACGTTAGCATGACGAAAGTTAAAATTTTCATGTGACGTCAACGCACGTTATAGTGTGTGGATGTGTCTATATATATCATTTGTCCGACCATATGATGTCCATTAATCGGTACATGATCCTACTCAATAGTAAGATTTTAAACCCTTCTCCTAATTAAATAAAGAATAAAAATTCTCTAAATTCAAGGCAATGATAATTTTAATTTTTCAATTCTAATATTAGATTTCTTTTCAAATCTCTTAAAATTAAGATATTGTAATTATTATTAGATCTATCTATCTATATATAAGATGAAAATTCAAAAGATCAATATGTATGTATATTTAATACAGATCAAGTATATCATTGTTACAGGCTTTAAAAAAATCACTTCTTGTAAGTTTTTCATCGAACTAAAGCAAATCACAATGAAAAATAAAAAATAAATAGCGAAAATAAATTATACCTTGGAATAGATCGGCTGATAGATTTTGAGTTTTGATGATATACTCTGTATTTGGCGTTAGGTTCCAATTAACTTGTTAACTTATGTAATGTAATATTTTACAGATTGAAACCAAAAATAAAGAAGATAAAACAAAATTAAATCTTACCCCTGGGAATTTCTTTGTTAAACTATTACCCACTTCCTTCTTGTTGATTTGCTTTGTAGGCAAACCCTATATATGGTAACTGGAACAACACGAACAATTCTGGGTTCTTATAGATATATAATATAAATCTAATCATGAAAAGTTGTCCTTATTATTAAATTAATTTGGAAAGTTACATTTTTTTGCCAAATATGCTATCTCTTTTTATGAGGTACCAAATATGCTATCTTTTAATTATAAAGGAAATTGTTAATTTTTGGCTAAAAATCTTACATTTTTCTTTTGGTAAAATAAAAAATCTTACATTATCTTTGTCTTCACATGTTGTCTTATAAAAAGGCACATATTTTTTCTTCAATTATATTCTTTCTTTGGAACAAACTTTTTTCAGATTCGACTGACGAATAGAGTTTAATTCAATCAATTAACCGTACAAATTAATTGTAATTTTGATGCATTTTTTTATATAAAAAGAGTCAAAATCAGAGAAAATAAGAGGGGAAGTGGTATTGTAACGGTTTTGTAAGCTAAGATGGAAAATTTGGGTTTCTTGACATATTTGAACAAGAATTTGTTGGTGGTCTCGTCTCGTGTAAGGAAACTATATATAACTATCAACGCAGTGCATGTTGACCCTTATTTCTCCCTTTTCAAGCTAACGACTATATATATTACTATTAATTTACTTTAATAATTTGGCTGCTAATATACGGTCTTCATTTTTTAATTTCGATTTTTTTTTTGAAAAATAGATGACTTTCATACAACTGATTTTACAATAATTTTAGGAATATCATCCTTCATTACATCAAATCTCAATAAAACTATATAAACGATTACTTTTTGCACCTAAAGAACTGGATCTTTCTTGGAAATCCAAAACGTCTGTCCTGAATCATGTTGATGTCTCGCTATCACGCCCATCACCACCTCGTTGTCGCTTGTTTTTCCAAACAAAAAGCTTTGATCAACGATGATCAAGTGATTGATTCGATTAACAGATCTCTTCCTTGACACCCAAAAGAAAAGGATTACAACGATTTTACCACAAATCTGAATAAATAAATGGATGATCATGCTTAAAACTATCATAAAATTCAGACTGGATAATTCAGATTCGAAATGAACTGAGACTAGACTCGAAACTGACTCAAAAAAACTGACTGACTCAAAAACAAACTCAAATAAAAACTGGACAGATTTGTAGATCTAAAAACTTTATTGGAAAATAAAGAAATTAACAAAAATGAAATCCTCCTCCTCCCCCTTGGCGTCACAACCAAGGAGGAGGAGTCGTCGAAACACTAACGAGAACTAAAAAACTAGGAGAAGGAGAAGGGGAGAGAGAGGAGAGGCGACTTGAAACTTATAAAAGTTAATTAAAATTGTTGTGAAGGAAATTAATAATAGAGTTATAAAGTTGAGATATTTTCTGCCAAAAATCATGCAAAGCTGAGTCAGGGCCACGGGAACACGTTTTTAGCCAAAAACCGTGATGGTTAGTACACGATTTCGGCTAAAAACTGACCCGAAAAGTTTTTTTCTCAATTTTTTGCCACAATACTCAGAAAAAATATATAATTCAACGTCAAAAAGATTGACGGGAATTTCACGCTTCTAATATCATTTTTCCAATTTTTTTCGAATCAATTTCTAATTAAATCGGAAGAAGATTTAGATGCTCGTAAAAACAAATCCTTAAATTTAATGTGGCTGAGATTTGGTTAGATGAATATAGATATTTCACAGAGACTTTTTGCCAATAATCTTGCAAAATTGAGCCCGGGCCCGGGAACGCGTTTTTAGTCAAAAACCGTAGAGTACACGATTTCGTCTAAAAACTAACCCGAAAAGTTTTTTTACAATTTTTTGCCACAATATCAGAAAAAATATATAATTCAACGTCAAAAAGATTGACTGGATTTTTACGCTTCTAATATCATTTTTCCAATTTTTTTTCGGAATCAATTTATAATTAAATCGGAACAAGATTCAGATGCTCGTAAAAATCAATCCTTAAATTTAATGTGGCTGAGATTTGGTTAGATGAATATAGATATTTCACAGAGTCTTTTTGCCAAAAACCATACAAAACTGAGCCGGGGCCCGGGAACGCATTTTTAGTCAAAAACCATAGTGGTTAGTACACGATTTCGGCTAAAAACTGACCCGAAAAGTTTTTTTACAATTTTTTTGCCACAATATACAAAAAAAATATATAATTCAACGCCAAAAAGATTGACGGGATTTTCACGCTTCTTATATCATTTTTCCAATTTTTTTCCGAATGAATTTCTAATTAAATCGGAAGAAGATTCAGATGCTCGTAAAAACAAATCCTTAAATTTAAGGTGGCGGAGATTTGGTTAGACGAATATAGATATATCACAGGGTCTTTCTGCCAAAAATGATGCAAAACTGAGCAGGGGCCCAGGAACGCGTTTTTAGCCAAAAATTGTGATGGTAAACGATTTCGGCTAAAAACTGACCTGAAATGTTTTTTTCTCAATTTTTTGCCACAATACTCAGAAAAAATATATAATTCAATGCCAAAAAGATTGACGGGATTTTCACGCTTCTAATATCATTTTTCCAATTTTTTTCTCGAACCAATTTCTAATTAAATCGGAAGAATATTCAGATGCTCGTAAAAACAAGTTCTTAAATTTAAGGTGGCTGAGATTCGGTTCGACGAATATAGATATTTCACGGAGGCTTTCTGGAAAAAATCATGCAATTCTGAGCCGGGACCCCGGGAACACGTTTTTAGCCAAAAACCGTGATGGTTAGTACACTATTTCGGCTAAAAACTGACCCGAAAAGTTTTTTCTCAATTTTTTGCCACAATACTCAGGAAAAAAAATATAATTCAACGCCAAAAATATTGACGGAAATTTCACGCTTCTAATATCATTTTTCCAATTTTACTCCGAATGAATTTCTAATTAAATCGGAAGAAGATTCAGATGCTCGTAAAAACAAATCCATTAAG